>SKCR01004214.1:0-14047 GCA_019454045.1 Zanthoxylum bungeanum | reverse complement strand
ATTCGGATACTCCGACGACCGTATTTGCTGCCAACTTATCCGGAGATCTCATGGGTCGCTTCCCGATAATCCACCGATGACGCACAACTTGCACTCTTGAATAATCTGGGATTATAACAGAAGAGAGAGAAAATTAATCTAGGATTAATTACGAGATATTTTATCTGGGATAAAATATCGTCTAGAGAGAGATAACTATTAATTTGGAATTAATCGGTAAATTAATATATATTCGATATATTATACGAAATTAGATTTCGACGCGTAATTAAAATTAGATTTTAATTCGGGCAAACGAGTTAGTTTGGAATTAATTCGTTAGCGACGTCAAATTATTCGATTGAATTAACGTCGCGTCGTAAGCTCGGTATTTCGGAAATATCGAACCCGAACGCGTGAGTGCACGTGGGCCCACTTTCATTGGGAACGTGTGGGGCCCACATGACACATGTCAAGATATGCATTAACTTTGACACATGTCATATTATGCTTATTTGACACTCTAATGCATTGCATGGAGATTGTGTACAATGCACTCAATGGTATTGCATGGAATGAAGTGTTTGACACTCTAAGCCGTTGCATGAATTTGTGTCATAAGTTTATTATTAATTTAATGAATTATGGCATAAATATAAATTGATTTTTGGTAAATCATTTTAATTAACAAAAAAAAAAACCATTACACAATTTTCTCTCATTTCTCTCATCTCTCTCACGGCAACAACCCACTGGTTTTGAACCAGTTTGGGCGTGAGTTTAAGGGAAGCAAGAGTGATTCTCATGGTGAGAAATCAAGTGCTAGCACACTTACAAGTCTTGCGAAGGTGGTAGGGAGGTTCCCCCATGAGCCGGGATCCATCCGACGAAGCTAGGAGCTCCGTTTCTTCACTCAACTTTCTTTTTTGTAGGCAGTGGACTGTTGCAGTTTGGCGTGAAGGGCAGTGCGTTTTTGGCTTCCATTCGTCTCCGATTCGACATAACCGATCAATGTGAGTATTCCGCTACCTCCGTTGATGTATTCATGCATGTTTCATGTCTTGTTATTGATCTTGGGACCTTATAGATTAAACCAACATCTATTACACTAGTATTTAATTTATTTAGATTATGCATGGCTAAAAACATAACCCAATTAATACTAGTTGATGATTAGTGATATCTCCAAATTTTAACACTTAAATTTTTGTTCACTAATACTTATTAGTCCAAACTAATACCTTAATTAAACAATTTAATTAAGTGTTCTTTTTAGTGAGCTATTTCAATTTTTAACTCTTAAAATTTTAGTTCACTATTTTAAGTTTAAAATAAAATTCAGATTTAGGAAATTATTTAATTAGGTGTAGGTGACTTATGTTATTTTTAATTGGTACGTGGATTTGTATTCCGAGTGCAGACCATACTACCGTTCATTCGGAATCGGCTATGGAATTTATGTCCGGGTTTCTATCCTATATACCAAATTAAATAACTATTCTCCTATCAAATGTCTTTTCCCGAATTACCAATTTTAAACTTATTCAAATTAAACTATTTAATTTATTTGCATGTATTAATCTAAATTTTAACTATTTTAAATTTTGCATAACTTTTATGCTTGGATTAAATCAACATGCATTTATTGTCATGGCATGTTATAATGCAAGAGTGTGCACCATATGCTATATGACATGTTATTCAAACAATTTGAATTGTAAACATACATACAACAAAAACTAATGCATTGACCGAGATTTTTGGTATTCTATATTAATCTAATTAATACACAAAATACCCAAGGCATTCTTTGGTCTTCAACTCTTGACTCCATGGATTGTCCTGCAGAAAGTTTGCTCCTCGAGTAGTAACATTCGCAATATATTGATATAATGCTTCAAGTAGTCGTGTGCTCACTACGACCACATTAGCACTTTGGCTCGTAAGACATGTTTTCGCGTGGTAATCACCTCCACACGTCACCGTCGAACTCACCATGCCTATGCCTACCATAGCTTCCCATAACCACGATCCACATTTACTAAATATTGCTCAATTACTACCTTTGTGTCCTCTTTGGCAATGCGCTCCATAAGTTACATAGTAAAATTAAATACAACATTTGTAATTAATTTCTAAAATGGCCTTATGGCCTTACATTCCCAAAAACACTAATAAAACCAAAAGCCGGAATAATTTACGACCAATGCATTTAAAATAAATAAACATCATTACATGAATAATTTTATCTCATAAAGTATATTTATTTTTATGCCCACTCTTACGACAAATAAAATTTTATTTTCATGCATCTCATACATAAAAATAAAGAACATAATAATTATCGCATAATTAAAATAAAAAAGAGAAGAGTTAGAATACTTTTCAACCTCGCTTTTGATGCCAATGTTGTAAATTCTTCAAATATGGTTGGTTAAGATGAAGGAGGGACATGTCCCTTGGATGGTACCCTATAGGGACATGTCCTCTAATTGAGAAGCATGGAAGGGGTACAACCTTTTGGAGGGTTTCACCCCAACCCAAAGGGTGTCCTTAAGGCACCCTTCCATGCCTTTATAAGGAAGGATCCATGTTCATTCTCAACATCTGAAGCAAATCTGAATTTTGTGAGTCATTTTCCATTGGTTTTATAGAGAGAGTTCCACCAAATTCCAAGTTCAAACACTTGTTGAGGAGTGCTCCTTGAACAAGAAGTATCCAAGGAATCCTGGGAGAATATTGGCCATTTCGAATCCGTAAAGAACCAGAGGCGGAGGATAAAAAGTTCTTAATGGACAGAGAATCATCTCGACTTTGACATTTTTAATCAGGTTTTTCTGGTTCTTAACGTTTTAGGGTTTGCATGATAGTGTAGATCTACTTTTGATTTTTTGGTTTTGATCTATATGTTATTTGTATGTTAATTTTCTGTTTAATGACGCTAAACCAACAACAGCCAATTGTATGGAACGATTTCCCTTGCGCAGGGGAATCAGCTTAGGCACCCGGGATCGACCTTGAAAATTTTTCTGCTCTCCTATTATAAATCCAGAATATTTCTACCAAAAATTTCAGATCCGAACAGACCCATATTTTTATTCACTGTCGAATGTTTGTCACACACAGACATAAAATGCAGTGACTCATGGCCTCCCATGCAATATCTATTGGACAATTATGACCCATAGCATCACTATTTGTAACAGACATGGTGTTTTTGTATAAATTAACTATGTGACGAAGGAAATTGCTATTTTATCATTTTATAATTGGATTACTTGGATATATAAATGGTAAAAGTCCTTATGATTAGTTCCAGATTAATAAGATATGAGACAGTATAATCCACGAACATTTTAATCATTAAACATCCCTAGTCGTAGTAATATCGAGACTGGACATCGATAATGCGGAATAGACAAATATTACACCTGTGCGCGTTATGGAAGCTTAACGGCATAGTTCTCATATATTTAAGTATTGGATACTTACGCAAGTGTGATATGAGGTTCTGTTAGCCGTTGGACCGGGAACAGCTTTGCTCTGGATAGACCCCTCGGAATCCCATTGGTAGTATAACTATATGTCTATGGGAATCCGAATCAGGGTAGGTGTATATGGTCTTAACTTGAGACTTGCATCGCTAATACTTACGACAATCAGTACGCTTTTGTTTTGGTCGTCCGAAGCTTTAACAGGTTCTGTGTACGCCTCTTCTGGGTTTACTGAGAATCGTAGTGTATTGGGTGTGATGTCTGAAGGGTTTTTATTGCGGAAATCCGGTAACGCATCGGAATAGTGGAAAATCAAAATTTTCCGATTTCAAAATTTTTTCTCGGATTAATAAAATAAAGTTATTTATTTATTTTATTATCCAATAATCAAATTATGAAATAAAACACTATAAATCAAATTTAAGTGAATTTACAGAATTACCCCTAAACCAAGCATTTTGTTTAGTTTTAATCCAAAATTGTTCAAAAAAATTTTGAATGATTCTAAATCATTTCTAATATGAATTTAACATGTCCCAAATGTCAAATACAATTAGCAAATTAAATTTCCCAAAAATTGGCCCAAGGCCGTGAGCTTCACAAAAGGGGGTAAGTGCATTTTGCATTTCCATTGTTCAAAACACATGCAAATGAAATCCAATCAACATAAGATTTAATATGTATCATATACACATCCAAATACACCATATAAATGAAAAGCCCCAAATTTGGAAGTGGTCTTAAACCCTAATTTTTTAATTTCTTCAAATTGGAGAAATTATATCAAATTGACAAAATCCAATACTTCAATCATGTTTCTTCCATTCAAATAAAGTCTCAACACAATGAAATAACTATAGATCAAATCTACGTCATTTAACAGTGGGTCAACAACTCTAGATTAGCAACAAGCTTCTCAAACTTTCAAAAGTGTGCTTATTAACATATTAGAAGCATTCGTTTGAAACTTATACATGCTCAACACGTTCCAAATCTTTCATCCATCAAAAATACAAAGAATAAAGAATAGAAAAACAAAAACTTATAGCATAAAGCCTAGAACCCAAGGAACATTTTTCCTTCTAATAGCAAGTAGGAAAAACTTACTAAAATCCAAGTTTTTTCTTGTTTTTCTTTTCTTTTCTTCAAGCTTCTTTGTTTTCTTTTTAATGGATTATTTGATAAGTTTTTCAAGGTTATGAAACCTTAAATGAAAACAAAACAATTTATACCAAAAAACCAAGCCTTGGCCGAAAATTGGTATTAAAATATCTAGATTTTTTTCAATTTTTGTTTCATTTAATTAGCTTTATCAACTTGTTATATTTAATCATTACAACTTTAATAACTTTATAACAAGTCAACAAAGGCAACTCAAGTCATTAAAAGGAATATTATAACTTTAAGATATTTATATTTTAATTAATTTAATCATTTAACAATTAAATAATTAATTAATTAATTAAATACAAATATATTAAATATATTTATTATATTTACAATAAATATCAAATACAAATATATAAACATAATATTAGTCAAATATCTCAATTTGACAATTCATTAATGTGTTTTTGAATTAATCAAGCATTAAATGCAAATACACAAAATTAAGGAAATGACTATCGGGTCCCTACACATGTATTTTGCGTTTAACCTTTTAACGACTTTATAAATAATCAGTATCATTTATAAATGTTGTCCTAGGGCTCTACGAGTATATTTCATTAGTGAGACTCTCTTGATTCATGTATATCTGTCACGAAATCTAATTTCGTGTCCATAATTTATCCACCCTTAAATTATGACGATCACATATAACTCGCTGAATCATACAGGTTGAGGTCATGTTAAATGTATAATTCCTCCGTCACAGGTATCCGGATAAATCCCAGAGATATAGATGTAAACGTCAAATCTATATAGGGATTATCCAGTCGACTATTCTATTAGCAATCTCAAAAAAAACATTTAGAACTAACTTCTAAATTGTTCCACGGGCCCATGGTTTTTATCTGATTGCTAATCATATGGACTACCTATGCTCTGATACACAGAACTGACGGATCCTATCTCGATACACACAAGACACCCTGAGGATCTATCTAAACCCAACGAACATGCGGAGGTCTGATATTAATAGATCGGTGACATGACTACCATCTAAGTGTAGAAGATATCTCATGCGCCCACAGTGGTATCTCAAGTCGAAGAATCACAAGTGCTACTCAACCCGATAAGATTCTTATTGACCTTGGTGTACCATCCATTAAGAATCTTCGGTGAGTCATTCAGTGTTTATTCGCTATAAACACCTACAAGTCTATACTAGTCTCCAAGACTTATGGTTCATTGAGAAACCATTGAAATCATATATTCCAGTATACGACATGTACCGGTCTCAACAGGTTTACTATACTGACCATGTAGTTTAAACCTTGACCAGGAATTGTCTAAGAATGACAACGTCATGATATAACTCAATGTCAGTTGCGACGCTTTTGAACTGCACCATAACTAGTCATTCTAAGGTCATTACATCTTTACCATATTAAAAGATACATTATATTATAGAAACCACATATATTATTCAAAATAATAACATTTTACAGAAGTATTCATAAAGAAATACAACCGGGAATTTGATGAGAGTTTAAATCAAGTCCCAAGAATCATCAATCATGCATAAAACGAGTATGAACACATAAAGGAGTAAGGCGGAATACATACTCACATTAATGGGTTTTGATGAAATGAAGAATACAAGCCTTCAAGCTCCCTCCATAAGCTCGGCAATGGCTTCTCCATGGACTGGACTGCTCGGTTTTGGGCGTTTTTGTGTCTCCAAATTCGGCCATGGAAGACCACCATTGAAGCTCCATGATCCAAGCTTCACAAGGATTCATTGCTCACAAATTCGTTTCCCTATCACCTATGTATAACCCATGTGTGTGCTAGCACTTGATTTTTGCCACAAAAAATCGTTATCTTGCTTCTCCATTTGCTCGACAGAGACAGACAAGAAGAAGAAGAAGAAAACTGCTCCAAAACCGTGAAGGAGAGAAGAGAGAGGGAAAAAATGAGAAGACCGAAAGTTGTCCCCTTGAGAGGAGAGAAAAGAAAAATGAATTTGGTTTATATATTTCCAAAAAAGCAATACAAATTCTTTTTACTTTTCTAAAAGTAAAATCAAAAAGCAAAACAATAAATGCTTTTCAATAATCTATCACTATTCACATCAAGTCACTTTAATAAGTGACAACATGTCATATCACATCACTCAAAGTGACAAGTGATTTGACGATTGATGCGAGTAGTGATTTGACGCTTGATGTGACTTGCGTGCCGCGTCGAATTCGAAATACGAATGCGCTCGCAATCACTCTCCGGGCTCGGGTTCGCTAATTCCAAATTAACGAATTTTCCGTCGCGTCGTTATTAAATGATTACGCCTAGTGAAATCACTATTCACGTCGCTAACGAATTAATTCTAAATTAATTCGTTCGCCCGAATTAAAATCTAATTTTAATTCCGCGTCGAAATCCAATTTTTTATAATATATCGAATATATTATTTTAACGATTAATTCCAAATTAATCGTTCTCTCTCTTTAATTAATATTTTATCCCAGATAAAATATCTCTGCAATTAATCCCAGATTAATTTTCTCTCTCTTCTAATTAATCCCAGATTAAAAGTGCGAGTTATACGTCATCGGTGAATCTTCAGGAAGCGACCCATGAGATCTCCGGATATGTTGGCAGTAAATACGGTCGTCGGATTATCCGAACACGTAAGTACCTCGTACTACGTTTATACGATTTACAAGACAATGTTGGCTTCTAGCAAAGCGCCATGCCTACCCAATTCTCCAGAAATATTCTTACAGGAATATATATAGATCTGTATCAAGCGTAGTATACCGTAGTATTGTGTAGATCAGCCCGTATAGGGATAGGTCAGTTCGTGCTAGGGCTGGGGCTGGATAAGTGTGCCCCGTCCGAAGCACATGTCGGAATGTCTGTCTAGTCTCTATATCTAATATCCTTTGCATGCCTTGTCATAATATCCTGATGGCCGCGCAGCACTTAAGACCACTAATACTGTATCCTGCGTGACATCATCTCCACTATAACTGAAGTGATACTTCCATCTCGACATCACACCCAATACACTACGACTCTCTGATAAACCCAGAAGCGGCGTACGCAGAACCGGTTAAAGCCCTGTACCACCAAGACTAAAAAGTCTATCGATTATCGTAAGTATTAGCGATGTAAGTCTCAGGTTAAGACTATACACACTACCCTTGATTTCGCCTCCCATAGACACATAGTCATAATACCAATGGGATTCCGAGGGGTCTATCCAGAGCGAAGCTGTTTCCTGTACCATCGGTGAAACACGACCTCCTATCGCACTTGCATAAGTATCCAATACTTATATATATGAGAACTATGCCGTTGTGCCCTCACAACGCGCACAAGTGCAATACTAGCCTATTCCGCATTATCGATGTCTTGTCTCGATAATACTCCGGCTAGGGATATTAATGATTAATCCTTCGGGGACTGATACTGTCTCATATCATCTCAATCCAGGAACTAATCATATGGACCTCTCTTCATTTATACATCTATGGTGATCTAATCACAAATGATGAGAGTGCAATTTCCTTGTCACATAGTTAATTTGTATAACAACACCATGATCGTACAAATAGTGACGCTATGGGTCATATTATCAACAATCTCCCACTTGGCACATAGCCAGTCACTCGAGTGTCTAACACCCGAACTATGTACGGTTCGCTCAAATTGCTGAGGAATGGTTTCGTCAGCGGATTTGCGTAATTATCTTCTAACGCGATTTATACGATCATCACATCGCCATGATGTATGATCCGAACGAATCAGATGAATATAGAAGTATATATCTGGATCGTCGATGAGACCATTAATTCCTTAGCCTGTGCTGACACCTAGCTCAGCGCTAACAGAACTAAATCTAATCTAATTAGATTTATTATCGATCCAAATGGCTTCTATTGCTGCCTCAGCTGCAGCAATAATCCTTATTTGTTGTTAATTCAGCAACAGTTATCTTGCTCGGAATATTTCCAGCTTACTGTCCCGTATTCAAACTTTATAGTACCGCAGTAGTATTTACTGGTTTGGAAACTTGCAGCAGTGATCCTAGTCACTTCAATTCTCCTACTCCATAATTTAAGACAGCATCTTTAGTTCTCTAAGATACTAATAGATGTCCTAACTTCAATCCAGTGACTATCACTTGGATTGTCCTGATTGTGACTCCATATGCTCAAAGTGTATGAGACACCATATCAAGTACATTTTAAATGTACAATTTCCCAGAGAGTGTTAACAACTCCAAATCTATCCCAGTAGATCTTTATTCCTTGAATAAAGGTTGTTATTCCCCAGAATCTACGGAGAATTTCTTATGAAAGCAAGCTTTCACCGATTGCTTTATGGGAATTTCATTTCCAAGAAATGACATATTATCATTATTTTACAGGACATTCATGTAGTGCCTCCCACTAACCCTTTTATATACACAAGAATCATTTCGTTTTGAATAAATCATACTCCATTATGATTACATCAAAACGACAATTCTTAGAACCTATGATTGTTCAATCCAAACATGGATCGAATAACCTGCAAACCTTGTTTGCTTGTTATGGTACGATAAAACCGACAGGATGTTATAAACATCCTCCGAAAGGTTTCCTTTTCAGGAAAGCGATTTTCGTTAAGTTGTCATATTTCATAAATGAAATACACAGCTTTAGCAAGCATTATCCAAATGGATTTACATGGCAACAGGTAAAAGGTTTCGTCGGAATCAACACAATGTTGATAACTCTACCTTTTCTTTACAAGCCTAGCTTAGTACGTTGGTATGTTGCCTTCCATGTATGTCTTCCTTGAAGACTTATAAAGTACCAATAGGCACAATGCCTTATGGTACATCAACTAGTATCCAACTTTTGATATACATGGAATCCATTTTGGACTCATGACACTTTGTCATAATAGGGAGTCGATACCTTGTATCACTACCTCATACGTAATCAGTTGGTATACCTTAAAAGATTAACATCTTTATGAGGTGAGATCAGAAACCCATACCCCAGGTTGTTTTCTGACTCTCTCTGATCTACCCGGTTCTTGTGTATTCGAAGATTAATGGAATAATTCATTATGATGAACTATTTGTGTTCTATAAGGACTTCGTGCCTTGAACAGTATTACTCCGATTTTCATCGAGTATCACTATCCTCCCACTGACCACTGCATATCGGTATTCCTCTCAGGAAAAACCGCATGGTGAGCAACAATCACATTGTTCTCATGTGAGATTTATAAGTACTATACTTATGGTTTCCCTTAGGATAACCTATATTGGCACTTATCCAATTTGGGTCCTTAGTTCGGTATCATCCAAATGTTATGCCTAGCATACCCAAATTATCAGGAATGAGAAACCCGGTTCTTTCCCGTTCATATCTAATATGTAATCTGTCAAACAGATTTTATGGAACCTTATTCTAAAAGTTATTGCACTGTTAAAACTTATCCGTTGAAGGAAATGCTAGCTCAGAGCGACTCATGAAGCCTTATCATGTCTAACATGATTCGGTTAATCCGTTCGGACACACCGTCACTTTGACGTGTTCCGGGAGGAGTCCTCATTTGAAAGAATACTATACTCTTTCAAGAGCATGTAAGAAACTTATTGCTTAAGTATTTTCCATTACGGTCTTACCGTGACGGTATAATACTATAGCCGATCTGTTGTCTATTTCGTGTCGAAACTCTAAAAGTTTCTGATTTGTGTTCTTCAAAAGAAACACATAACCATAACGTGATGCCACATCCGTTAAGGTCACAAAATATTCATGTTCACATCTAGCCTAGCTCGATATGGGCCCACTAACTTCACCATGAATAGGGCTAACAGATCGGTGGCACTTACACTATTACCAAGTAAACAGTGTTTTAGGTACTTTACCTAACAAACTAGATTCGTAGACTTATTTGAATAGTCAAATCAGTCCTAGTACCCACTCTTCAAAAGTGTGGATATACGAGTCTTGTATAATTGTGTCCCAGACAACAATGCCACAAATAAGTCTCTATTGATCAAATCAATTTGAGCTATTTATTTGTCATTTTATATGTTTGAGATTTTAATATATTCAAAATATAAATTCTGTTATTCACATCTAATGTGTTTATCTCAGTATCATCTTTATATAATGAAACACTTAGTGTTCTAGAATATAAAGGTTTATCCACAATGGATTAAGCACTGATATAGAGATAATGTCTCTAGTCAAACTAGTTACATTATAACAGTTCCTAATTTAAGTACACACCCAAAAGGTAGTTCCCTAAACTTAGGTATCTACGGTCGAAACAGCGACTTTCGTCTCCGTTTCCGATTCGCAGAGCAATCTCAGCTTGAAGTCAGTATCCTGCTCAAAGCAGATTCTGAACATCAATACATATATTTTATGTACCACACTAAGTATTTAAAATCTAATTTCAATACTAGTTGTGAACATAACTAAGACAAACATTTTCAAAGTAAGAGCCTTGCCCTCTCTTTAATTCCTTCGTGTCTGCCATATCCAAATGGTAGTCACTTTGGGATATGTCTATTATCCTTTTCAATATTTCACAACCTTTGGCCAAGCCTTAGGTTCATTTGAAATTCGAAATGATGTGCACCTCGTGCTACATGCCCAATTGCAAACTTTGACTTTATCTCCTCTAGAATAGTCAATTAATTCTCCAAGAATTATAAATTGCAATTTAATACTTCTTAAATCTAGAATTAGATTTATGACAAGTATATTAAATTAAGCATTAAAGTCATCATCACATAAATCTCCAAAGATTTTATGCTCTACTTATTTTGCTTAATTTTGGGCTTAAGGTATAATAAGTTATTTTATCAAATAAAGTAACCTATTATTTATTCCCAATTTGAAAATAAAATCATTAAAATATTTTAATCCCTATATTATATTTTAAATATTCAACTTTTCAATTTTATCTTGATTACAATAGTCCAACTATTTAATCAACGATTAGTGGTACTATATATATTATAATGATTATAATAGTCCAACTATACAATCAAATATAATCAAATTAATTAACCTCAATTACATTGATTACTATAATCCAATATAAAATCAACTGTAAACTGAAATTAATTCATTCAAATATATTGATTAATATAATCCAATTATATATAATCAAGTATAATACAGTCCAACTGTTTATTAAAACAACAATTTAAATATAACGACGAAATAATTTAAATGAGCGCGTATGGCGAGTAATTGAACGAGTATTGCAAATTCAATTCTTGCCTCCCACTATTTTTCATCGAGCCTCTAACCTCTGTCGAGTACTCGGGAACCGTGTTTCCTAGTGGGCTAGGATCCCGTTAAATATCACACAATCTTGACTTTGGCCAACAAATTGTATGATAATTAACTAGGTAGATCTCTAAGATCAATTGGATCTCATCCAACTCCTAGATCCAGTAGGTGGACATCCAAGTCCTAAAATATATCATATATGCCTATATATCGAATATATACCCTAACCTTTTTCCTCTGAATCAACTAGGCCTTGGCTTTGGCACAACAAACCTAGTGATCCCAGTCAAGCGCGGACCCATTGACATGGAAGCTTCGTAATCATGTCAATGGACAAGAAGTGGTCTTGACTTTGGCCAACAAACCACAACTTGGACACGACACCGATATGGAACAAAGCCTCGTGATTCAAACACATCTTCGACGGACAAGGGCTTGACTTTGGCCAACAACCCCTGCCAATCTCGGATCTTGAGTAAGAATCACTCAATGAAAGGAAAATAAACGCTTGATATTTAACGAGGTTTTTCGCGTGCAAATTGGCTACCAATTTATTATCTTTGTTAAGGTCTCATCTTCATACACCCTTAAACATGCATTCTAAACACATAATAAAGCGCATATGTAAAATAATAATGATATGCGGATGGATATTTTACACATTGATCCTAGATCAAATCTCACACTTTCTCTCTCCCGCTAGCACAAATATTTCTTCTACCTGTTACACTACACTTAAAGAAACCTCATTTACATGGAGGGGAATAGGTGAGAAGAGAATACAATGAAATAGGAGATAAGGCTGGACTCGCAGGTCCAATTTAATAAATCAAATTTATTACAATTTCAAAATCGCCCCCACCCGACTAATATCCATCCGATATATATTATTCAAACATCACAACCATGTATTCATAAAAGCATGTTATCAATCAATCTAATCAAATAATTAATCTTGATAATTAGTGATCATCCAATGTTCAAACAAAGATTTGATTTTGTTGAGTCAAACTCGTTTTTGCGAATAAGTACTTAAAGTACGATTTCTACGAATTAAATTAAATTACATAATTAAATCCAATTTAATACGCATTTAATTCTAATTCATTATTTAATTCCAAATTAAATATTACACTTATAAAATAAACATTTACGACTTAAATTCCAAATTTAATCGTTACGGGTCTCAAAGCCCGATTAATATCCAATATTAATTTAATTAAAGTCCAATGGGCTTTTATTAATTTCTTCAAGGCGTGGACTTTTGGTCAACTCGGGTCAAACCCGCAACCAAAGTCCAATCCGAGATTTACCCCATAAGCCTTTAAATTAATTTTGGCCCATTAGGCCCAATTAAACGTTAAAGGTTCATTAGTCGCATTTGGCCTTTGGAAGCGGTTTTGGGCCTAATTGGATCCAACCAATTTTGGCCTAAACCAACTTTGTACAACAAAGTCCAATAAACCCAATAACAACTTTGAAAGCCCAAATCCAATTTTAAGCCCAATAATTTAATTCAAAAATTCTAAATTTTCCAATTAAATTACCTAAAGTGTATAGCATTATTAATTGCAATCAAAAAGTTTCCAAAACATCAAATATGTCCAATTAATCATGCTTAACATCAATTAATCATGTCCAACATAATTAAATCAAAATCAAACCCAATTAATACATGCTAAAGTCTCGGCCATAAGGGAAAAAATGCCCAAATCAAATTCAATGCAATTGAACCCAATCAAACATAAATTCAACATCCCCAAATGATTTCTAAGTCATCCAATGAACAAAAATCAAAATCCAAGACAATAGGGCACTTGCCAAATTCGGCCAACACAAGCAAATTGGGGAAAAATTGTTCCAAACACTTTTCATCAAATTGATCTAATCAATCATCAATTTAAACAAACATTCAAGCATTCTAAATCATCCAATTTCATTAAACATGCTCAAAATCAAGTTTACCCAAATTTGTCAAGCCCAAAATTTGGGGAAAAATGGATCCAACCAAATTTCATGAAATTGATTATGCACAACATCAATTCAACTCATTCAAGCATTCTATACTAAACAATTTAATCATTTGATGCTCAAATTGAGTTTCCCAAATTAAAGTTTGACCAACAATAAGCAAATTGGGGAAAATCAATC
>SKCR01004213.1:0-14067 GCA_019454045.1 Zanthoxylum bungeanum | reverse complement strand
GAATTAATCGATAAAATTATTGTATTCGATATAATAATCGAAATTCGATTTCGACGCGAAATTAAAATTAGATTTTAATTCGGGCATGCGAGTTAATTTAGAATTAATTCGTTAGCGACGTAAATAATAATTTCGCCAGGCGCAATTATTTATTTAAATTCGGTTTAATTAACGTCGCGACGTAAGCTCGGTATTTCGGAAATATCGAACCCGAACGCGTGAGTGGACGTGGGCCCACTTTCATTGGGAAACGTGTGGGGCCCACATGACACTTGTCATTATATGCATTATTTAATTGATAAGGCATTGCATGGTGATAGTGTGCATTACACTCAAATGTTTTGCATGGAGTTTGAGTGTTTGACACTCTAAGCCATTGCATGGTTTGTGTCATAGATTTATTATTAATTTAATAAAATTATGGCATAAATATAAATTGATTTTTTGGTAAAACAAATCAATAACACAAAACTCTTTCTCTCTCAAATTTCTTCACATTGCCGTGAACTCCATGGAAGGACAAAGGAAGATTTGATCTTCTATTCTCCATTTTTGCTAGCACAAGCAAGGGATCAAAAGAGGTGATAGGGAAACCATCAAAGAGCTTGGAATACAAAAGCTTGGAGCTTCAAGTCTTCTTCCTCCTCTTGGTCGAATCTTCCAACACTTGGAGCTTCCACCATTTGATCATCTTCTTCATCACATAGCTTTGTAAGTATGATTCCGCCATGCTTCAAGTCTTTTATGTATATTCATTTATAGTATTTCATGAATGCTTAATCTTTCCTTGGGACATATTATAGAAACCAACATTTGCAAGAAATTTGGTGGCTAAAGTGTTCCAAGTTGTGATGGAACCTGCTGGTAGTGAATGTAGCCAAGCTTTAGCTCTGTCTTTCAGGGAATATGGAAAAACTCGCAGTCTCATTACTTCTTCCGCTTCTCGGTTGTAATTAAAAGTGCCGCAAACTTCCAGGAAGTTGCTGATGTGGGAATTAGGATCTTCAGTTGCATTCCCCCCCGAACTGAACTGACTACTGAATCATCTGAATGCATGTTTTAATGTCACCCGTATTTGCTGGTAAGGGAGGGAGTACAATACAAGAAATGAGTCTGTCAACCACTGGAATGGTTCTGTCTCGAATGGGAATTGGTGGTGCAACGTTCAAAGGTTCAGGTTCCATGTTGACTAAAGCTTCTTGGCCTTCTCGTATTTCCTTTCTCAACTGTCTGATGGTTCTTTCAATTTCTGGGTCAAGCGGTCGGAGTTCAAAGCTTCTGGTTCGTCTCATGAAGTTTCTGAGAACCTGAAACATAAAAAAACAAAAACAATAAGTAAAAAGAAATTAGATACAAGTAACGTATCTAACCCCTAAACTAATAGTAAAAGATAAATAAGTCCCCGGCAACGGCGCCAAAAACTTGACCGGCGTAAACACACACGTATAACGCAAGTGCACTTATCGTTCAAGTAGTATAAAAATATCGATCACACGAGGACTTAATATCTAAACTATTAATTTTATGAGGTCAAATGATTACTAATATCTAACAAGTTGATTGATTGATTTGAAATGGTGACGATTCTAAATTTAAAAACAAGTAAATAAAATTGTCGAAAATAGGTTTTAAGAAAATTCAATATTAAAAACTATCTAGGGTTGTGATTTCTTCCAATATCATTTTAAAGATGAAGTGGTTATCTTAAAGTTGGGTAATATATTGATTTATTAACCTGGAACACTAAATTATGTGTAAGCCTCTGTCGATGGTTAGACACAAATACACAGTTTAACCCAATTGAACCATATGTCTATGTCAACCTAATTATCTGGATTCATTAAGTTTAAGTTCCGATTATGGCTACCCCCGCCCGACAGGTATATTCCTATCCTGTAAGGAAATCTATTAAAGGGTTATCTATCCTCAAGGAAGATCGTGGGCTATTGAATCTAAGGCTGAAACCTAAAATCCCTATGTCTAGTTCATTTTAGATTTACCAGATCAATTTTATTAATGGCCAGTTAATGAAAAAGCATTAAGATTAAGACTCAATAAATAAATCTTTATATTACCCAAGCTATAATCTAACCCCTTATAAAACGGTGATATTAAAAGTCATCACAACCCCAGATAACTAATTTAGTTACAACACATAACTAGGGCTAGTAAAAACTTGAAAATAAAAGACATAAAGTAAAAATGCGGCAAAGTAAATACTGAAAAGTAAATTACAATAAAATAAAATTCTAAGGTAAAATGAATTACTTTTACTACTACTAATTTAGATATCTCCCATAAAATAATATATAAACTTGTGATAACATTACCAACCAACCATATAGGCGGTATCATGATTAAGTCAAATTAAGTCCAACCAGCCATTAAGGTGGTAGTATTTGTCCATAAACCAGCCATAAAGGCGGAACCAAAATAAAATTACCAACCGACCAATCTGGCGATATCCTTTATTAGTCAGGTTTAAACCAGATTAAAATGAATTACCAACCGACCAATCTGGCGGTATCCTTTTTAAGTAAGTCATATTTAAATAGTGAATATATTATTTTTGAGGGAGATTAATATAAATAGTAACAGTAAAAGAATTACCTTTCACCCTAGCTGGGGAAGTTACCTCCTCATGGTGAATAGTAAAAACTGTAAAAAGTAAAAAGTAAAAATTAAATTACTATTATTACAAAAAGTAATTAAAATTAATTACAAAACTAAAAAACTAAGAAACTAAAAATTAAAAGAAAGTAGAGAGAGAAACTCTCTCTTTAGATAGAATATAAGAGAGAGAGTGGTGCCATGAATTCTGAAATCTCGAGCTCAATTTATAGGCCTCGGTAGGCTTCCAGCGTCGTGACGCCAAGGCCTCTAGCGTCGCTATGCCAGTTTTTGTCGATGTGGCACGCTCTGGTTCTCCGGTTTGAAGATACTGGATACGCTGATAAGGTGACACGTGGCGAGGTGGTAGGGCTTCAATTATTATGACACGTGGCAGCTTCTGATTGGTCGATGAGATTCTTATCCGCCACGTGTTAAATAAAGATTAGATACTCAATGATTGATGCTGACGTAGCGGTGACGTGGCGACACGTAGGAAAGAGACTGTCGGCACCGTAGGATTGCGACAGTTGGCACTTCCTGATTGGCTGATGATGACGTGGCAGTGAGGTGGCAATGTTGACTTGTTGACTTACTGACATGGCTGATGACATGGAAATGACTTGGAATGACACGTGGCACACGTGGCGATGGCGATTGTCGTCACCGTAGGATATTGACACGTGGCACGGCGCATGTTAGCAGATCGGCTGTGATGGTGACACGTGGCACGGCGCACGTTAGCAAAGTCAAACTTTTCTCAGATTCTGATTTGTGGACCCGGCGCACGTTAGTACTGTTCGGCGCATGTTAGACGTCGTGACGCTGAAGGTATTGGCATCGCGACGCGGCCATTTTACTGAATCGCCATTTTCGTCCAATTTTCAGGGTTTTGGCCCAAATCACCTCCAGAATGTCCTGAAACTTTATTTATCTACAAAATAACACAAAACATATCAAAACGTTCACAAAACTCAAGAAACTATACAAAATATTAGGTTAAATGAGTGGGAAATAGTGATAGATTTACCACTCATCACTAATGTGCGCCGGATCTGCTAACGTGCGCCTGCCACGTGTTAACATCTAAGGAAATCTGCTAACGTGCACCGTGCCACATGTCACCATCACATGCTACCAACAATCGACATTGCCACGTCATCTCCATGTCAGTACAATCATTCAGCTGCCAACACCGCTAGGACACGTGTCGCTGTCTCCGCTATTTGCGCCGTAAATCTTGGCGCGTCGCGACGCTCGGGCCAACTTCTCCCTATAAATAGAAGGCCGAATTTCATATTTGAATTCATACTTTCTTCTATCTAATTCCTTAAGAATACTAAGAAGATTATGTCTTGTTTGTTTATTTACAGTTTTCAGTAATTAATTTTCGCATTTGTACTTTCTTTTCTTTACTTTTCAGTCTTTACTTTTACGCACAATACTTTTCTTTCTTTACTTTTTCAGTTTTTACTTTTCAGTAATGATGAGGTAACTCCCCCTGCTGGGGTAAAACGTAAAGCTTTTATTACTAATATTTAGATTAATCTCCCTTAATTATAATATATAAACTATTTAAAACCCGACTTAATGAGGATATCGCTTTATTGGTCGGTTGGTAATTATTGAAATTGGTTTTAAACTTTACTAAACTGGATACCGTTTGGTTGGTCGGTTGGTAAATAATTATTAATTTGATTTAATCAGGATACCGTCTATATGGCTGGTTGGTAATATCAGGCAAAGTTAATATATTATATTAAGGGAGATATATAAAATAATAGTGATAAAAGTGGATCCTTTAACCTCAGTATTTTCTTTTATTGTAGTTTTACATTTTTAATTTCGAGCATTTACTTTCCCGCATTTACTTTCCATCATTTACTTTCCAGCATTTACTTTATGTCTTTTATTTTATTTAAGCTTTTACTAGCCGTAAATATGTGTCGTAACAAAGTCAGTTATCTGGGGTTGTGATGAATTCCAATATCACCGGTTTATAAGTGGTTATTTTATAGTTTGGGTAATATAAAGGTTTACTTATTAAGTCTTAAGCTTAATGCTTCTTGTTAACTGGCCATTAATAAGATTGATCTGGTAAACTTAAAATAAACTTGACAAAGGAATTTTAGGTTTCAGCCTTAGACTTAATAGCCCACGATCTTCCTTGAGGATAGATAACCCTTTAATAGATTTCCTTACATGATAGACATATACCTGTCGGGCGGGGGTAGCCACAATTGGAACTTAATCTTAATGAATTCAGGTAACTTGGTTGACATAGACATATGATTAATATGGTTACACTTGGTATTTGCATCCGACCATCGACAGAGGCTTTTCGTGTTCCAGGTTTGTAAACTAATATATTACACAAACGTAAAATAACCACTTCATCTTTAAAAAGATATTGGAAAGAATCACAACCCTGGATAGTTTATTAATATTGAATTTTCCTCAATCTACTTTCACGTTATTTCTTTACTTGTTTTAATTTTAAAGTCACCACCCAATGAAATAATAAATCCATTAGATACTCGTAAAATTTTGGCTTCATAAATTAATAGATTAAGTATTAAGTCCTCATGGGA
The DNA here is from genome assembly GCA_019454045.1 of Zanthoxylum bungeanum. Taxonomy (NCBI): domain Eukaryota; kingdom Viridiplantae; phylum Streptophyta; class Magnoliopsida; order Sapindales; family Rutaceae; genus Zanthoxylum; species Zanthoxylum bungeanum. Next base: position 8,866 of record SKCR01004213.1, on the reverse strand, counting down.
TCGATACTTTTTATACTACTTGAACGATACGTGCGCTTGCGTTATACATATCATATACGTAACTGTAGAAACTAATGAAACTATAATTAAAAAGATGAATTAGAGTTACTTGAGTGTATCCCTAAAAGTATTGAAACTAATTCGGTAACATTCAATATCAAACGAATCATATCATATAAGATTCGATTTCTTCCACTGACCAATTGATGAGTGGTAAATGTATCACTATTTCCCACTCATTTGACCTAATATTTTGCATAGTTTATTGAGTTTTGTGAATATTTTGATGTGGTTTGTGTTATTTTGTTATAAATAAAGTTTCAGGACTTTCTGGAGGTGATTTGAGGCCAAAACAGTGAAAAACTGACAAAAGGGCAAAATGGTAATTTAGCGAGTCACGACGCGCAAGCCTTCTGTGTCGCGACCACTATGTGCACCCTTACTAAAATGCGTTGTGCCACGTGTCACAATCTGAGAAGTCTGATAACATGCATCAGATGCTAACGTGCACCTGTCACGTGTCAACATTAGAGCAGATCCACTAACGTGCACCGTGCCATATGTCACCATCACATGTTGCCGACAATCGCCATCGCCACATGTCAGCCACGTGTCATCCACGTGTCAGCCATGTGGCGTGCACATTAGTCACATGCCAAGTCAGCTTGCCACGTGTCAGCCACATCATCATCAACCAATCATCTTGTGCCATGTTTCACCAACACACGGTGCCGATAATCAACATCGCCATGTGTCAGCCACATCATCGCCACATCAGCACAATCATTGAGTTGTCGACGCCCTCTGCCATGTGTTACCTTATCACGAATCCAACTGACCACGTGTCGTCATCTCCGCGTTCCACGCCGCAAATCACGACGCGTCGGGACGCGAAGAGGGTGACGAGTCGCGACGCGGCCCACTTACTCACGCCTAAAAATTCAGCTCGATTTCAGAATTCAAATCATGTCTTCCTTAGGTTTTGTAAGGACTTTAAGGATTGCATCTTATTTGTTTAAGTTTTTGTAATTTAAATTAAACATTTTTACTTTTAGAACTTTTAATTATGCACTTTTACTTTCTGTAATAAATTTTATTTTATTTTCTTTTCTTTTCTTTTATGTTCAGTAGTTAATTTACTACTGGGGTAAGGGTGAAGCTTTTTACTTTTATAATTTATATTAATATCTCTTAATTATAATATATAAACTATTTAAAACCTGACATAATGAGGATACCGCCATATTGGTCGGTTGGTAATTAATTATAAATTGGTTTTAACCTGACTAAGCATGGATACCACCGCCTTTGGTCGGTTGGTAATTAATTATTAATTTGACTAATCAGGATACCGCCTATATGGCTGGTTGGTAATTATCACGCAGATTTATATATTATAATAAGGGAGATTTCTAAATTACAAATAGTAAAGGTAGATTAATCTCATTTAATTTATAATATAGAAATTTTAATTTAATATTGATTAAAATTTGATACCGCCTTAATGGATGGTTTTAATTATGTAACATAATGTGACACCGCTTATATGACGGTCTTTAGATGACAGATGATTAACGCCTATATGGCTGGTTTATGGACAAATAATAACACCGCCTTTATGGATGGTTCAACTTAAATTGGTAATACTAACAATTTCCATATTATAATAAAGTGAGATTTCTAAAAGTGGATCCCCAAACCCCCAGTATTTTCTTTTTATTCTAGGGAAGTAATGAAACACAATATTAATAGGCTTAATAATTGATTTAATTATATTATGTGTAATTCTTTAGTTTTTTTATTGAGTCTTAAGCTTAATGCTTCTTGTTGCCTGATCACCAATAAGATTGATATGGTAAACTTAAAACGAACTTGACGAAGGGATTTTAGGTTTCAGCTTTAGATTCAATAGCCCATGATTTTCCTTGATGATAGATAACCCTTTAATAGATTTCCTTACGGGATAGACATATACTTGTCGGGCGTGGGTAGCCATAATTGGAACTTGAACTTAATGAATTCAGGTAACTTGGTTAACATAGACATATGATTAATTGGGTTATTTGGGTATTTGCATCTGACTATCGACAGAGGCTTTTGCATAACTTTGTGTTCTAGGTTAGCAAATTAATTTATTACACATATATAAGAGAATCAATTCATCTTTAGAATAATATTGTGTGGAGTCACAACCCTAGGTATTTTGTGTCTTTTGTTTATTTTCCTTAGTATTTTCTTTTGTATTTTTATTTATTTATTTATTTAGCAAATCCACATTCAACCAACCAATCAAGCAATCATTTTCTTATCCCTATAATTAGATACCTGTAAATAAATAGTATCAACAATTAATAAAAATAGTAGAAATTAAGTCCTGGTGGGATCTATATTTTTATACTACTTGAACGATACGTGCGCTTGCATTATATGCGTGTGATTGCACCTGTCAAGTTTTTGGCGCCGTTGTCGGGGACTTATTTTTCTTGAGTTATTAATTTTGAAGCTATCTAATTTACTTGTATGTAATTTTATTTTTATCTGTAATTTTTATTTCTTTCTGTTATTTTTCAGGTGGTTGAAATGGAACACTATTGGGTGATTAAGAGATTACGAGCTTTACTAGAAGAAGATACACCCCAAATCTGGGAGCAACAGTCCGGTTTTCTGAGGCATGTTGTCCAGCCCAAAAATTATCACTGGATGTCAGAACGAAGCAATACTACATTTGCTCAACATAATGTAATGGGGAGATGTGAAATATGCGATGGTAACCACCCGAGCGATCATTGCATATACCTTTGAGGGTGGCAGAATTATCAAAATCATTCAAGGTACGAAGAACCAACATAGTTCACAGAACAATCATATTCTCCATCTTATCCACCATCCACCTACGATCTTCATCAAGAACCAGAACCATCAGAGGAAGATCAGGTGATTGACATGCTCAGAGATTGGATCAAGAAATAAGACGAAAGGATGGATACAATGCTTGAAACATTCCGAAATCAATTTGAAAGTATTCAGAGGCAAACATCATCCATTTAGAGAATGACAGATCTGTTTGGATAATATGACCTATAGCGTCACTATTTGTACAGATCACGGTGTTGTTGTACAAAATTAACTATGTGACAAAGAAATTGCACTCTCATCATTTGTGATTAGATCACCATATATGTATAAATGAAGAAGGTCCATATGATTAGTTCTTGGATTGAGATGATATGAGACAGTATCAGTCCACGAAGGATTAATCATTAAATATCCCTAGCCGGAGTATTATCGAGACAGGACATCGATAATGTGCGGAATAGGCTAGTATTGCACTTGTGCGCGTTGTGAGGGCACAACGGCATAGTTCTCATATATTTAAGTATTAGATACTTATGCAAGTGCGATAGGAGGTTTTGTTTCCACCGATGGTACGGGAAACAGCTTCGCTCTGGATAGACCCCTCGAAATCCCATTGGTATTATGACTTTGTGTCTATGGGAGGCCGAAATCAACTAGGTAGGTGTGTATAATCTTAACCTGAGACTTGCATCGCTAATACTTGCGATAATTGATAGACTTTGGTCTTTGTGGTACAGGGCTTTAACCGGGTCTGCGTACACCGCTTCTGGGTTTATCAGAGAGTCGTAGTGTATTGGGTGTGATGTCGATACGGAAGTATCACTTCAGTCATAGTGGAGATGATGTCACGCAGGATACGGTATTAGTCTCTTAAGTGCTGGCCGGCCATCGGGATATTATGACAGGTCAGTATATCCGATTATAGAGACTAGTTACCAGACATCCGACATGTGCTTCGGACGGGGCAGACACTTATCCAGGCCCACCCTAGCACGTGACTATCCGATACTGGGCCGATATACACAATACTACGGTATACTAGGCTTGATACAGATGTAAGTGTTCAATTCAAAGTCCCAAGGAATCACAATCATGCATAAAAACCGCATATGAACACATCAAAAGAGGTGCGGAATATACTCACATTGAATTTCGGTTTTGATCTAGGAAGAACACAAGGTGCGTTTTCATCCCCATTGAGCTCGACAGTAGCTTTCCTGTGACAGTGGGCTGTGCGGTTTTGACTGGTTTGGACTCCACCATTTTCGGCCATGCAAGACTCCATTGAAGCTCCAAGCTTCAAGCTTTCCAAGCTCAAAGAATCACTTCCCTATCACCTATGTATCACTCAAGGTGTGCTAGCACTTGTTCATCTTCCATTTTGCTTCTCAAATTTTCGGTGAAACCAGAAAAATGAAGAAGAAATCGGCTTGAAGCCGTGAGATGAGAGGAGAGAAAAGAGAGGGAAGAAGAAGACCGTATGTCTTCGTATGTTGGAGAGAGAGGACCGAAATTAATTATAAAAAGGGAAAAGAAAAAGTAATATATATTATTCATTTATTTTCCAAAAAATAAATAAAACATATATATATTCCAAACCTTTTCAAATTCCATCACCTTTACTTTTACTTTAAGTCACATCACATCACTTTAATAAAGTGACATGTTGTCAAGTCACATCACTCAAAGTGACAATTGATTTGACGCATGATGTGACAAATGATTTGACGCTTGATGTGACTCGCGTGCCGCGCTCGAATTCGAAATGCGAATGCGCTCGCAATCACTCTCGGGCTCGGGTTCCGCTAATTCCAAATTAACGAATTTTCCGTCGCGTCGTAATTAAATGATTACGCCTAGCGAAATCACTATTCACGTCGCTAACGAATTAATTCTAAATTAATTCGTTCGCCCGAATTAAAATCTAATTTTAATTCCGCGTCAAAATCCAATTTCGATTAATATATCGAATATATTAATTTTACCGATTAATTCCAAATTAATCGCTCTCTCTCTCTTTAACGATATTTTATCCGAGATAAAATATCTCCGTAATTAATACCAGATTAATTTTCTCTCTCATCGAATTAATCCCAGATTAATTCTATCTCTCTCTTCTAATTAATCCCAGATTAATCAAAGTGCGAGTCATACGTCATCGGTGAATCTTCTAGAACCGACCCATGAGATCTCCGGATATGTTGGCAGTAAATACGATCGTCGGACTGTCCGAACACGTAAGTACCTCGTACTACGTTTATATCGATTTACAAGACAAGGTTGGCTTCTAGCAAAGCGTCATGACTACCCAATTCTCCAGAAATATTCTTACAGGAATATATAGATCTGTATCAAGCGTAGTATACCGTAGTATTGTGTATATTGGCCCAGTATCTGATAGTCACGTGCTAGGGCTGGGGCTGGATAAGTGTCTGCCCCGTCCGAAGCACATGTCGGATGTCTGGTAACATAGTCTCTATAATCGGATATTTATGACCTGGTCACAATATCCCGATTGGTTGCGCAACACTTAAGAGCACTAGTACCGTATCATGCGTGACATCATCTCCAATATAACTGAAGTGATACTTCCGTCTTGACATCACACCCAATACACTACGACTCTCTGATAAACCCAGAAATGGTGTACACAGAACCGGTTAAAGCCCCCTACCACCAAGACCAAAGTTTATCGATTATCGTAAGTATTAGCGGTGCAAGTCTCAGGTTAAGACTATACACACCTACCTTGATTTCGGCCTCCCATAGACACATAGTTATAATACCAATGAGATTCCGAGGGGTCTATCCAGAGCGAAGCTGTTTCCCGTACCATCGGTGAAACACGACCTCCTATCGCACTTGCATAAGTATCCAATACTTATATATATGAGAACTATGCCGTTGTGCCCTCACAACACGCACAAGTGCAATACTAGCCTATTCCGCATTATCGATGTCCAGTCTCGATAATACTCCGCTAGGATATTTAATGATTAATCCTTCGGGGATTGATACTGTCTCATATCATCTCAATCCAGGAACTAATCATATGGACCTCTCTTCATTTATATATCTATGGTGATCTAATCACAAATGATGAGAGTGCAATTTCCTTATTACATAGTTAATTTGCTACAACAACACAATGATCTGTGCAAATAGTGATGCTATAGGTCATATTATCCAACAATCTCCCACTTGGCACATAGCCAGTCACTCAGTGTCTAACACCCGAACTATGTACAATTCGCTCAAATTGCTGAGGAAAGGTTTTCGTCAGCGGATTTGCTTAATTATCGTCTGACGCGATTTACACGATCATCACATCGCCACGATGTATGATCCGAACAATCAGATGATATAGAAGTATATATCTGGATCGTCGATGAGACCTTTATTCTTTAGCCTGTGCTGACGCCTAGCTCAGCTGCTAACAGAACTATAATCTAATCTAATTAGATTTATTATCGATCCAAATGGCTTCTATTGCTGCCTCAGCTGCAGCAATAATCCGCATTTGTTGTTAATTCGGCAACATTATCTTGCTCGGAAGATTTCCAGCTCACTGTCCCAGTGTTCAAACTTTATAGTACCGCAGTATTTACCGGTTTGGAAACTTGCAGCAGTGATCCCAGTCACTTCAAGTTCTCCATCTCCATAGTTTAAGATAACATCTTTAGTTCTGAGATACTAACAGATGTTCTCAACTTCAATCCAGTGACTATCACTTGGATTGACCCGATTGTGACTCCATATGCTCGAAGCGTATGAGACACCAATACAGGTACATTTTAAATGTACAATTTCCCAGAGAGTGTTAACAACTCCAAATCTATCCCAGTAGATCTTTATTCCTTGAATAAAGGTTGTTACTCCCCAGAATTCTACGGAGAATATCTATGAAAGCCAAGCTTTCACAGAGCTTTATGGGAATTTTCACTGTCAGTGCGCTCCCACTAACCTCCTTATATACACAAGAATTATTTCGCTTTGAGTCAAATCATAAACCATTATGATTATTTCAAAACGTCAGTTCCAAGAACCTTATGCTTGCTTCAATCCAAACATGGATCGAATAACCCGCAAACCTTGTTTGTCGGTTATACAAAATCGTCAGGATGTTGAAAGCATCCTCCAAAAGGTTTCCTTTTCAGGAAAGCGATTTTGATCTGCAACTGACACATTCATAAATGAAATATGCAGTTATCAACAAGCATCTTCAAAATGGATTTACCATGGCAACAGGTAAAAGGTTGAACCGTTATTAACACAATGTTGATAACGATACCTTTCCGTCAAAAGCCAGCTTTGTACGTTGGTATGTTGCCTTCCATGTATGTCTTCCTTGAAGACATTTAATGTACCATAGGCACAATGCCTCGTGGTACAACAACTAGTATCCAAAATAGTTGTTAAACATGGAATCCATTTTGGACTCATGGCACTTTGCCATAATAGGGAGTCGATACCTTGTATCACTACCTCATACGTAATCAGTTGGTGTACCTTAAAAGATTAAATCTTTATGAGGTGAGATCAGAAACCCATACCCCAGGTTTTTTCTGACTCTCTCTGATCTACGCGGTTTCTTGTGTATTTGAAGATTAATGGTATAGATTCATCATTGATGAACTATTTGTGTTCCATTAAGGACTTCGTGCCTTGAACAGTATTACTCCGATTTTCATCGAGTATCACTATCCTCCCACTGACCACTGCATATCGGTATTCCTCTTAGGAAAACCGCATGGTGAACAACAATCACATTGTTCTCATGTGAGATTATAAGTACTATACTTATGGTTTCCCTTAGGATAACCTATATTGGCACTTATCCTGTTGGGTCCTTAGTTTGGTATCATCATACGTTATGCCTGGCATACCCAAATTATCAGGAATGAGAAACCTTGTTTTCTTCCCTGTTCATATCCTATATGATATCTGTCAAACAGATTTATATGGAACCTTATTCTAAATAAGTTTTGCAATGTTAATACATATCCTGTTGAAGGAAACAGTAGCTCAGAGCGACTCGCGAAAAACCTAATCATGTCCAACAAAACTTGGATTTTAGTTCTGACACACCGTCAATTGACGTGTCTCGGGAGGAGTCCATATATGAAAGAATACCGTACTCTTTCATGTACGTATGAAACTTACTGCTTAAGTATTTACCAATACGGTCTTACCGTAGCGGCATAATACTACAGCCGTTCTGTTTGTATACTTCGTGTCGAAACTCAAAGTTTCGTATTTGTGTTCTTCAAAAGAAACACATAACCATAACGTGATGCCACATCCGTTAAGGTCACGAAATATTCATGTACACATCTAGCCAAGCTAGATATGGGCCCACTTACTTCACCATGAATAGGGTTTACAGATCGGTGGCCTTTACACTATTACCTAGTAAATAGTATTTTATGTACTTTACCTAATAAACTAGATTCGCAGACCTTATTTGAATAGTCAAATCAGTCCTAGTACCCACTCTTCAAAAGTGTGGATATACGAGTCTTGTTTAATTGTGTCCCAGACAACAATGCCACAAATAAGTCTCTATTGATCAAATCAATATGAGCTTATTTATTTGTCATTTTATATGTTTGAGATTTTATTTATCTTCAAAATATAAATTCTGTTATTTACATCTAATGTATTTATCTCAGTATCATCTTTATATAATAAAACACTCAGTGTTCTATAATATAAAGGTTTTATCCGCAACGGATTAAACACTGATAAAGAGATAATGTCTCTAGTCAAACTAGTTACATTATAACAGTTCCTAATTCAAGTACATACCCGAAGGGTAGTTCCTAAACTTAGGTATCTACGGTCGAAAAGCGACTTTCGTCCCGTTTCCGATTCGCAGAGGAATCTCAGCTTGAAGTCAGTATCCTGCTATAGCGGATTCTGAACATCAATACATATATTTTATGTACCACACTAAGTATTTAAAATCTAATTTCAATACTAGTAGTGAACATAACTTTGACAAATATTT
>SKCR01004212.1:0-14091 GCA_019454045.1 Zanthoxylum bungeanum | reverse complement strand
CACGATCTTCCTTAAGGATAAATAACCCTTCAAAAGATTTCCTTACAGGATAGGAATATACCTGTCGGGCGGGGGTAGCCATAATTGGAACTTAATCTTAATGAATTCAGGTAACTTGGTTGACATAAGAATATGATTAATTAAGTTACACTGGGTATTTGTATCTGACCATCGGAAGAGGCTTTTACATAATTTCGTGTTCCAGGTTAATAAACCGATATATTACACAAACATAAAATAACCACTTCATCTTTGAAAATGTATTGGAAGAATTCAGAACCATGGATAGTTTAATAATCTTGAATTTTCATCAATTTACTTTCGCAAAATTTTATTTACTTGTTTTAAGTTTAATGTCACCATCCAATCAATCCATTAGGTATTAAGTCCTCATGGGATCGATACTTTTTATACTACTTGAATGATACGTGCGCTTGTATTATACTAGTGTGATTGCACCGGTCAAGTTTTTTGGCGCCGTTGCCGGGGACTTATTTATCTTTCACTATTAGTTTTGAGGTTAGATACCTTAATTGTATCGAATTTCGTTTTACTTATTATTTCTGTTTTATTGTGTTTCAGGTTCTCATACACTACGTGAGACGAACTAGAAGCTTTGAAATCTAACCTCTTGACCCAGAGAATGAAAGAACCATCAGACAGTTGAGAAGGGAAAGACGAGAAGGCCAAGAAGCATTAGTCAACATAGAACCTAAAACTTTGGAAGGTGCACCACCAATTCCCATTCGAGGCAGAACTGTTCTGGTGGTTGATGGCTTCATTTCCTGTATTGTACTTCCTCCCCTACCAGCAAATGTGTGTGACATCAAAACATGCATCCAGATGATTCAGCAGTCAGTACAGTTTGAGGGGAATGCAACTGAAGATCCCAATGCCCACATCAGCAACTTCCTGGAAGTTTGCGGCACTTTCAATTACAATCGAGTGGTTGAAGAAGCAATGAGACTGCGTATTTTTCCATATTCCTTAAAAGACAAAGCCAAAGCTTGGCTACATTCACTACCAGCAGGTTCCATCACAACTTGGAATACTCTAGCCACCAAATTCCTTGCAAAGTACTTTCTACCAGCCAGAACTACAAAGTTGAGGAATGCATCACATCCTTTGTTCAACATGAATCAGAATCCCTATGCGAAGCTTGGGAAATGTACAAGGATTTACTCAGAATATGTCCTCACCATGAGATTGCAAAATGGCTACAAGTCCAAACCTTATATAATGGACTTTCTGGAATAATGAGAACCACAATTGATGCTGCTGCTAGAGGAGCTTTGATGGCAAAATGAGAAGATCAAGCCTGAGACCTAATTGAAGAAATGGCCAACAACAATTCTTTGTGGCCAACATAAAGGAGCATGATCCAAAGAATCGCAGGAATTTATGAAGTTGGATCTAATACAGCACTGAATTCCAAGCTGGATATAATTTGCAAAAATCTGGAAACTCTTAACAAGAAGGTTAATGGTGAATCCACAAGTTCACCATTTGGAGGAGAACCAGAGTCAGAATCTTACAACCAACAAGAAGAGACGGTGAACTATGTCAATAATTTCAACAGACAGGGGAACAATCCATATTCCAACACCTACAACCCAGGGTGGATGAATCATCCTAATTATGCATGGAGCAACAATTCAGGGCATAAGAACTATCCACCCTTGGATTCCAACAACAAAACAAAGGCCATGAGCATGAAAAAGAACCAGGAATAACATAAGTGCTGGCCCAGTTGAAAAAGCAAGAAGAAAAATATGATGTTTTAGCAGCTATGGTTCAAAATCAAGTAGCATTGAATCAAAGCCATTCAGCTTCTATTAAAGCACTGGAGAATCAAATTGGACAACTGGCCAATGCTCAGAGTTACAGACCGCCAGGTAACCTTCCTAGCAACACAGAACCAAATCCAAGGAATCGAGGGAAGAAGCAATGCCAAGCCATAACTTTGAAAAGCGGTATTGAAACCAACAAAGATGTTGGAATCAAGACATCCATTGAGGAAGTTCCAAAAGATGCAGTTCCACAGATGGAAGAAAAAGAAGTAAAGGAAAAAGATCATGAAAGAATCACTCCACCTCTACCTTTTCCACAGCGACTCCAGAAAACTAAATTGGACAAGCAGTTTGCTCGATTCCTGGAGGTATTCAAAAAACCGCATATCAATATTCCATTTGCAGAAGCCTTGGAAAATTCCCAGCTATGTCAAATTCATGAAAGATATTCTTTCACGAAAGCGGAGATTGGGAGATTACGAGAAAGTAGCATTAATAGAAGAATGCAGCGCCATCATTCAGAGGAAACTTCCCCCAAAGTTGAAAGATCCTGGCAATTTAACTGTCCCATGCACTATTGGAGAACATTTTATTGGTAAGGCCTTATGTGATTTAGGTGCTAGTGTTAATTTAATGCCTTTTTCTATTTACAGGAAACTATGAATTGGAGAAGCAATGCCCACCTCAGTCCCACCGCATTTCCGAGAGATGTAGTTGAAGATGTACTGGTCAAAGTCGACAAACTTATTTTCCCAGCAGATTTCATCATCCTTGACATGGAAGAAGACAAAGATGTACCTATCATCCTCGGGAGACCATTTTTGGCTACATGTCGAATTGTTATTGATGTTCAAAAAGGAGAACTAACCATGAAAGTGCAGGACCAAGAAGAACTAACCATGAAAGCCATGAAATTCCCAAGTGATGAAAAGGAAGAGGAATGTTTTAGAATTGATGTTGTAGATAGTATCATCCAGGATACTGATGTAGTACCACTTCCCATGGATAAACTTGAAGCTTGCATCACCAACATGACTGACAGGGAGCTAGATGCTGAAATTCTGGAATGTATCAACTATCTTGACAGACCATTTCGTTTCAAATCGACACCACAAGTGGAAAGTCTGGAACTACCAAAAAAAAGAGCGAATCAAGTCTTCGATTGAAGAACCACCGTAGCTGGAGCTGAAGTTACTCTCGAGCCATCTCAGGTATACATTCTTAGGAAATTCTTATGAATTACCTGTGATTATTTCTTCTTCGCTAACATTGGAGCCTGAAGAAATATTGCTGAGAGTGTTACGAGAACACAAGAAAGCCATTGGCTGGACTATAGCAGACATTTGAGGCATTAGTCCATCATTTTGCATGCACAAAATTCTAATGAATGACCAGTACAAACCCACAATGGAGCATCAACGGAGACTAAATCCAATCATGAAGGAGGTCGTGAAGAAAGAAATCATCAAATTGTTGGATGCTGGCATCATTTACCCCCTCTCTGGCAGCACTTGGGTGAGTCCTATGCAATGTGTGCCAAAGAAAGTAGGAATTACTGTAGTGACAAATGAAAAGAATGAGCTGATCCCAACAAGAACGGTGACTGGATGGAGAGTATGTATGGACGACACGAAGCTGAACAAAGCAACAAGAAAGGATCATTTTCCGCTGCCATTCATTGACCAGATGCTAGACAGATTGGCAGGACGTGAATTCTATTGCTTTCTGGATGGATATTCGGAGTACAATCAGATTTCCATCGCCCTAGAAGATCATGAGAAAACCACATTTACATGTCTGTATGGTACTTTTACTTTCCGCAGGATGCCATTTGGACTATGTAATGCTCCTTCCACATTTCAATGTTGCATGATGGCCATCTTCTCAGACATACTGGAACAAAGTATGGAGGTTTTCATTGATGATTTCTCTGTGTTTGGAGACTCTTTCGACCACTGCTTGCAAAATCTGGAACAAATGTTACAAAGATCTGAAGATACCAACCTAGTGCTCAACTGGGAGAAATGCCATTTCATGGTACAAGAAGGCATTGTTCTTGGACATCGGATCTCAAAAAAGGGAATCGAGGTAGATAAAGCAAAGATCGAAACAATTGAAAAAATACCTCCACCAACATCTGTCAAAGGGATTCGGAGTTTTCTTGGACATGCTGGCTTTTACGGAAGATTTATCAAAGACTTCTCAAGATTGCTAAACCTCTGTGCAATCTTCTAGAGAAAGATGTGCCTTTAAACTTCACCAAAGAATGCCAAGAAGCTTTTGAGATCTTAAAACAGAAGCTTGTTTCTGCTCCCATCATAGTAGCACCAGACTGGACCTTTCCATTTGAGGTGATGTACGATGCTAGTGATTTTACTATAGGTGCAATTTTGGGACAACACAAAGCAAAAATTTTCCATACCATTTACCACTCCAGCAGAACTCTGAATGAAGCTCAACTCAACTATACAACCACTAAAAAGGAGTTACTAGCAGTTGTGTTCACTTTTGATAAATTTTTCTCCTATCTGCTGGGTCCCAAAGTGGTGGTCTACACAGATCATTCAGCAATCAAATACATGATCGCGAAGAAAGATGCAAAACCTAGATTGATCCGTTGGATACTTCTACTATAACAATTTGAGGTGGAGATCCGAGACAGGAAAGGGACAGAAAATCAAGTGGCATATCATTTATCGAGGCTCGAGAATGGAGAAACAACTGGCAAATAACTGACCATCAAATAAACTTTTCCAGATGAACAGTTATTTGCCATGAAACAGCATCATGTCCCTTGGTATGCTGACTATGTCAACTACATAGTATCGGGAAAATGGCCGTTGGAATGGACAACTCAGTAACAAAATAAGTTCTTTAAAGAAGTCAAACATTATATCTATGATGAGTTGTACCTGTTCAATCGATGTGCTGATCAATTACTGAGACGGTGTGTTCCACATGAGGAGGTTAACTAGTCCTGCAGCATTGTCAATCATCACCATACGGCGGACACTTCAGCGGGAATAAAACTGCAGCAAAAGTCCTTCAATCAGGTTTGTTCTGACCCACTCTTTTTAAATATGCTTATCTATTTGCTCTTCAATGTGACATGTGTAAGAGAATAGGAAATATTTAAAGGAGAAATGAAGGATCTCTATAAAACATTCTGTAAGTGAAGATATTTGATGTATGGGTATTGATTTTATGGGACCCTTTGTTCCATCATTCGGAAACCTGTACATACTAGTTGTAGTAGACTACGTCTCCAAATGGGTTGAAGTAATTGCACTGCCATCCAATGATTCAAAAGTGGTGATCAAATTCCTTAAAAATAATATTTTCACTCGCTTCGGAACACCTCGAGCGATTATCTGTGATGGTGGCACACATTTCTGCAACAAATACTTCGATGCACTCCTATCTAAATACGGAGTTACTCATAAAGTTACCACAACTTACCGTCCACAGTTAAATGGACAGGTTGAAGTTTCAAACAAAGAGATCAAAAGAATCTTGGAGAGAACCGTTGGATCAACAAGGAATGACTGGTCTGAAAAACTGGATGATGCATTATAGGCCTACCGGACAGCTTATAAGACACACAATGGTATGTCCCCATATTGAATAGTGTTTGGGAAAGTGTGCCATCTACCAGTGGAGCTTAAACACAAGGCGTACTGGGCACTGAAGAAGTTAAATCTTGATCTACAAGATACATGAGAGAAATAACTCCACCAACTCAATGAATTAGAGGAATTTCACTTACAGGCTTATGAGAATGCCAAACTATTTAAAGAAAAGACCAAGAAATGACATGATAAAAAAATAGTGAGCAGACAACTAGAGACAGGGCAGCAAGTGTTATTATATGATTCACAGTTGAAACTCTTCCCTGGAAAGCTGAAGTCAAAGTGGTCAGGTCCATTTGTGATTACTCAAGTGTTACCCTATGGAGTTGTTGAGATATACAACCCCAAGTCGAACAACACATTCAAAGTTAACATCCAGCGTGTCAATCACTACTGGGGAGAATCATTGAGTGACAAAAAGAAAGTGTCACACTTTCAGATCTAGTCTAACGTTCGGGCAGTCATGTCTAGCTGACGACTTTAAACTTAGTGCTAGTAAGGAGGCAACCCATATAATTTGTGTATGTTTTGTGATTTGGTGTGTTTTATTTTATGTTTTTAATTTGTGCAGGTAAAATCAATTCAGTATAGAAGACGTTCTCGCAAATCTTCACAAGCAATTTCCTTCTCTTCCTCAAAACTCTTTGATGAAAATCTACAAAGCTCACTTGGAATAGATGAGACTGCTGATGATCAAAGGTATTCCTAATGACATTTGTTGGATTATTGAAGCACGGGTCTGATTGGCAGGCGAGTCTTCTGACTCTTTTATTTCATATCTGCCTGGTTTAGGAAGAAGAACCTATGCTAAAAAGAGAATAGCTGAAAAGATGGGTGTTTGCTATAAATGTGCTCGCATGACATGTAATACTCGTTGTCGTTCTTGAGGAATGGTGTCTGATAACCGTGAAGATAAGATTAAATTCATTAGGGAAGGCTTGAGTAATGAGTATTTGGATAACATATCTAATACTCTTGAGACGCATCCCAGTGGATATGTGCATCATGTAATTCACATGTTATATACATAATTCAGTAAAGAAAGACAACAGTACAGTCTCGGGAATCTGACTTTAAAAGACCCTGTTTGCCAATTTATAAGAAAATTGGATGGGAAGCTTGTCGCTGACACATAGACGTCAATCAAGCTGTTACTTTCTTGTAAATATTATATCTCTTTGTCTTTTCCTAATAATTGTGATTTGTTTTGTTATTTTCTTTTATTTTCTCCGACACGATCCAGACTTTTTGACCTTTCACGATTTACTATTTTGCTACTAATCGTCATTTGGAAGATACTAGTATTATTATTACTAACCATTTTCAGGTGTTATAAATTCAACTCATCATTACACTTTTGAAGGCATCCAGATAAAAATGGAAGCCACTTCAAGAAGACAAGTTGTAAATATATGTGTCTTTTGTAGTACTAGTGTTGGTACTAAGCCACAATACGTAGCGGCAGCACAGGAATTGGGTCGAGTCTTAGCTGAAAAGAATATGCACCTAGTATATGGCGGTGACAATCTTGGACTAATGGGGATCGTTTCAAAGTCTGTACAAGATGGAGGCAGTCAAGTCTTGGGAATCATCCCAAAACCTTTGGAGGAGGCGAATCTGATAGGATCATCAAACAAAGAGGAACTAATTGTGCCAGATATGTCTGAACGACTGGTGGAAATGATTAATCGTGCTGATGCTTTTATTGCTTTGCCAGGTGGCTTGGGTACAATGGAGGAAATCTTTACAGTACTATCTTGGGCGAACTTGAACATACACCAGAAACCAATTGGATTGTTCAACGCAGATGGATTTTATGATTTTCTTTGTGTATTTCTTAATGATGCCCGGAGAAATGGCTTAATGTTAAAGCCTTTAAAAGAACTCATCTTCACTGCCAGAAATGCCCCAGATTTAATTGATCAAATTTTAGCCTTTGAAAACCATATCATTTCCAAGATTAATTAGTCTGATAATGATCGTGATAAGAAGCGTCAGATAAATCTGGATATTAACTTTTAATTTCCATTTTTGATATAGAATTTCAGTTAACCAGGTACTATCTTCTAAACTTATCTTTTACTTTTTAAGACATTGGGAAAAATGTCTCATTTAGGTTTGGGGGTGGAGAATAGTTGTAGTATTTTAATTTAATTAGAGGAAGAATCTACAAAAAAATGATGGGAAAAAAAAACAAAAAACGTCTAAGATCCGAGTTATTAAGTCCTTAAGGGTGTTTTAACACCTAGTGCCCTATAAAACCAACTGGTTTGGGAGCCACTGGCCCAAAGCTTGGTACATGGATCAAAGATGTTGCAAAAAATATATATATCTGAAGTCTGAGTAATTAAGTATGTCGCAGTGTCTTAACATCTGGTGCCCTAAAGCCAATTGGTTTAGGAGTCACTGACCCAAAGCTCGTTACATGGATGGATGATATTGTATATAAATAAATAAAAAATCAGAAAAATTAGAAAAATATTCCATTGCTAAAAAAGATGTGAAGTCTGATATAACTTTAAGCCAAAAATATTACTCTCTTCTCAACTACACTTGTGACTATTGTGGGCAAAAATTGAGTTGATTAATATTTTGTTAGCTGTGTATATGGAGAATGGTAAAAATAACCAGAGAATTTACTTATTCGGTAATTTAGAAAGAAAGAAAACAACTCTAAACTTGGATAAGAAGTTTCACCTGATTAGTCACTAACTTCTTTATTCTCTTTTCTCTTGTCTTTTTGTTTTTGTTTGCATTTGTTTTATTATCTTTTTGTTTTTATAATACGTTTGTGGGTATCATCGTTGTAAGCCTTCACGAGATTATAACTCATCCACTAGGGACACCTAGGTGTTTAAAGGCTTGTTGCATACACTAAATGCAATCGTGATCCCTACGAAAGTGGCTTAGTTTAATTTTTATTTTAAAGATGGTTATGTTATTTCATTTTGATATTTTGCTCGAGGACTAGCAAAATGTTAGGTTTTAGGGTGTGATGAGTGGTAAATGTATCACTTTTTCCCACTCATTTGACCCAATATTTTGTATAGTTTCTTAAGTTTTGTGACTATTCTAATGTGTTTTTGTGTTATTTTGTAGATAAATAAAGTTCCAGGACTCTCTGGAATCAAATCAGGGTCAAAACAGTGAAAAACGGACAAAAAGGGAAAAATTGACATTTGGGTGTCGCGACGCGTAGCCTGCATCGCGACGGTTAACGTGTACCAGAGTTTGCTAACATGCACCGACCACGTGTCAACATCAGAGCAGATTCACTAACGTGCTTCGTGCCACGTGTCATCATCACATGTTGCCGACAATCGCCATCGCCACGTGGCGTCCACATTAGTCACATGCCGAGTCCGCTTGCCACGTGTTAGCCACATCATCAGCAGCCAATCATCTTATGACATGTGTCATAATCACATGTTGCCGACAATTGACATCACCACATCATCGCCACATCAACGCCACGTCAGCATAATAATTCAGTCAAACGCCACATTAGCGCCATATTAGCACAATTATTGAGTTAATCATTCAAGCTATGCCATGTGTCACCATCTCAGCTAAAGTTCATGCCACGTGTCCTTCATCAACGATGCGTCGCGAAGCAAAAACAATCCACGCGTCGCTACGCGCGAAGCAAATTTTGCCTATAAATAGAAGGCCGAATTTCAGATTTGAATTCATGATTTCTTCTATGTAACTCACACCAAATGAGTTTGCTAGTTTTACAGGTTGGCTACCAGATGGGTCAACCACTTCAATTTTGGAAGTCATGCTCGAGACGCGGATCACCCAAGTTACAATCACCCTCGTAAGTGTCCTCAGAAAAGTCTTAGAAGTTTAGTGTCTATGATTAATATGTTATTTGTCGTGCTGATTGATGGGTGAAATCACTCACGTTACGTAAGCGCACGTATCGCTCAAGTAGTATAAAATGTATCGATCCCACGAGGACTTAATACCTTAACTATTAATTTATGACGTTAAATGTTTATGAGTATCTAATAGATTTATTGTTGATTGGATGATGATTTTTTTTCTTAAAACAAGCAAATAAAACAGTGCGAAAGTAAATTAAAGGAAAAATCAATATTAAGAAACTATATATCGTTTCGAATCCTTCCAATATCTTTTAAAGATGGAGTGATTATCTCATGAATATGTAATATATTGGTTTATTAACCTGGAACATAAAATTATGCAAAATCCTTTTCCGATGGTCAGATGCAAACACCCAGTATAACCCAATTAATCATATTCCTGTGTTAACCAAGTTACCTGAATTCATTAAGATTCAGTTTTAATTATGGCTACCCCCACCCGACAGGTATATTCCTATCATGTAAGGAAATCTATTAAGGGTTTTCTATCCTTAAGTGAGATCGTGAGCTATTGAGTCTAAGGCTGAAACCTAAAATTCCTTTTCAAAGTTCATTTTAAGTTTACCAAATCAATCTTATTAATCGTCAGTTAACAAGAAGCATTAAGACAAAGGCTCAATAAATAAACATTTATATTACCCAAAACATAAAATTACCACTTATAAACCGGTGATATTGGAATTCATCACAACCCTAGATACGGGGTTAAGTTAGCACACATATATAAGAATAATAAAGACATAAATAAAGTAAATGACATAAAGTAAAACTTGGAAATTAAATAGATAAATTAACAATAAAAGAAAATATTAGGGTTAGAGGATCCACTTTTGTTACTTCTAAATTAGATATCTCCCTTATTATAATATATAAAATTTGTATGACATTATCAACCGACCATATAGGTGGTATCCTGATTAAGTCAAATTTATGACTAATTCCAACCGACCATAAAGGCGGTATCCAATTTAGTCAGGTTAAAATCAATTTAATTAAGTCCAACCGACCATAAAGGTGATATCCCATTAAGTCAGGTTTTAAAATAGTTTATATATTATAATTAAGGGAAATTAATCTAAATATTAGTAATAAAAGCTTTACCATTCACCCCAGCAAAGGGGAGTTACCTCCTCATATTGAAAAGTAAAATAAAGACTGAAAAATAAAATAAATAAAGAACTATTACATAAAATAAAAATTAAATACAAATACTGTAAATAAACAATCAAGATACAATCTTCTTAGTATTCTTAAGGAAATCCCTTGAAGAATGTATGAATTGGAATTTCGATTTCGACCTCAATTTATAGGAAAAAATTTGGTCCCCGCATCGTGACGTGTGGAGAGCTGCGCGTGGTGATGCGTTGTTAATTTGTGACGCGTGGCAGACGCTTCCTGAGATTATGACACGTGGCTATCGGCGGAATTATTGGCTGAATTATTGACTCGATGTCATGATGCGTGAGATTGTGCATGTTGCGACGCTGGCATCATGCTGACCTAAGCAATGACACGTGTCACTGATGAGTGTCGGCAGCATGTGATGATGACATGTGTCCGGCGTATGTTAGCATATTTGCTGAGATGTTGACATGTGGCAGACACATGTTGGAAAGTGCGTATAATAGCAAGTTTTTGTGATCTTGACAAGTGTCCGGCGCATATTAGTGGTCGCGACGCAGAAGTGTTGCGCGTCGCAACGCCGAAATGAGAATTTTGCCATTTTTGTCCATTTTTCACTTTTTTGGCCACTATTTGATTCCCAAAATTTTATTTCTCTGAAAAATAACACAAAAGAAATAAAAACATTCATAAAACCCGAGAAAAAATTACAAAATATTAGGTTAAAGGGGCGGGAAATAGTGATATATTTTCCGCTCATCACACCCCCAAACCTAACATTTTGCTAGTCCTCGAGCAAAATAACAAAATAAAATACAATAAAAAACTTTTAAATAAAATTAAACTAAGCCACTTTTTTAGGGATCAAGGTTGCATTTAACGTATGCAACAAGCCTTTAAACCCCTAGGTGTCCCTAGTGGACGAGTTGTAGTCTCGTGAGGGCTTACAATGACGATACCCACAAACGTCAATCTAATGCTCACAAAAGAAAAAAGACAAAAGAAAATAGAATTAACAAGTTAGTGACTAAACAAGTGGAACTTCTTATCCAAGTTAGTAGTTGTTTTCTTTCTTTCTAAATTATCAAATAAGTAAATTCTCCGATTATTTTTACCATTATCCATATACACAACCAACAAGGTATTAATCAAATCATTGTGCCCACAATATTAATAAATGTAGTTGAAAAGAGAGTAATATTTTTGTCCAAAAGTTATATCACAATTCATACTTTTTTTTAGCAATTGATTTCTTTTTTATTTACAATATCTTCAATCCATGTAGCGAACTTTGGGCCAGTGACTCCCAAGCCAGTTGGCTTTAGGGCTCTAGGTGTTAAGACACCCTTACAGACTTAATTACTCAAATTTCAGATATCTATTTTTTTATATAACATCTTTAATCCATGAAGCGAGCTTTGGGTCAGTGACTCCAAACCAGTTGGTTTTAGGGCACTAGGTGTTAAAACACCCCTCGGATGTTTTTTTTTATTACTATATATAATTTTTTTTTATTCCATCGTTTTTTTAGATGTTTCCTCCAATTAAACTAGAGCACTGAATATTCCAAACTTTTCAATTAATACTCATGTCCGTATGTTACCATACATGTTGATAATACCTGTCACATGAGCGTATGAAGATACAATTTAATCAGTTTTATGGAGAATTCACAAATTAAATATTTCAAAAGGAAATAAATAAAAATTAACTTGTTACGAAATAGGTTGAGATACGTTTTAGGCGTGGAAATTTCTTACACAGTTATCTCACACCAATTTCACCTGATTAGTCAGATTAAAAACACAAAAACAAAATATTTTTGAAAATTTTTGACTGAAAACCAAATAAAAACAACACAAATAAAAATACAAATAAGATACTAATTAACTATTCCCCTCCCAAAACCTAAATGAGACATTGTCCCTAATGTCTAAAAAAGTAGAAGAAGAGTTTAGAAAACAGTACCTGGTTAGCTGAAATTCTACATCTAAGATGAAAATTAAAGGTTAAGATCCAGATTTATCCGACGCTTTTTACCACGATCATTATCAGCCAGTTTATCTTGGAAATGATAGGCCAATTTGTGGTTCAAAGGCTAAAAGTTGGTCAATTAAATCATGGACAGTTCTGGCAGTAAAAAATATATCTTTTACAGGTTTTGAAAGGAACCCATTTCTCCGGGCATCATCAAGAAACACACAAAGAAAGTCATAAAATCCATCAAGGTTAAACAATCCAATTGGTTTCTGGTGTATGTTCAAGTTCGTCGAAGATAGCACTGTAAAAATTTCCTCCATTGTGTCCAAGCCATATGGCAAAGCAATAAAAACATCAACACTATTAATAATTTCAACCAGTCATTCAGACATACCTGGCACGATGCACTCATCTCCATTTGATGGTTCTATAAGATTCGCCTCTGCTAAAGGTTTTGGGATGATTCCCAGAACTTGACTACCTTCTTCCTGTACAGCTTTTGAAATGTACCCCATTAGTCCAAGATTTCCACCGCCATATACTAGGTGCATATTCCTTTCAGCTATAACTCTACCCAATTCCTGTACTGCCTCAATGAATTCTGGCTTAGAACCAACACTAGTACCGTAAAACACACAGATGTTTACAACTTTTCTTCTTGAAGTTGCTTCCATTTTTTTTTTATTTCTCAACTCTGGATGTCTTCAAGAGTGGAATGACGAGCTGAATTTATAGAACCTGAAAAAGGGTGAGTAATAATAGCACTAGTATCTGCCAAATGACAATTATTAAGTAAACAAAAAAAAATATCGTGAAAGTCAAAAAGTCTGGATCCTGTCGGAGAAAATAAAATAAAATAACAAATAAAATCGCATGCATCAGGGACAAGCTTCCCATCCAATTTTCTTATAAATTGGCAAACATGGTCTTTTTAAGTCAGATTCCCGAAACTTAAATGTTGTCTTTCTTTTCGAAACTGTGTATATAACATGTGAATTGTGTGATGCACATATCCACTGGACGCGTCTCAAGAGTCAATGATATGCCATCGAAAGACTTCTTACTCAAGCCATCCCTAATGAATTTAATTTTATCTTCACGGTTATCAGACACCATTCCTAAAGAACGACAACAAATATTACATGTCTTGCGTGCACATTTATAGCAAACACCCATTCTTTTAGCTCTTCTTTTCTTAGCATAGGTGCTTCTTCCTAAACTAGGGAAATATGAAATAAAAGAGTCAGAGGACTCACCTGCCAATCGAACTCGTGCTTCAATAATCCAACGAATGTCATTAGGAATACCTTTGATCATCAGAAGTTTCATTCGTTCCATTCGAGCTTTGTAGACTTTCATCGGAGAGTTTTGAGGGAGAGAAGGAAATTGATTGTGAAGATTTGTGAGAACGTCTTCCATCCTGAAATATGACTTTACCTACAAAAATTAATCACACAAAAAAATAAAACACACAAAATCTGAATATATACACAAATGCATGGGTTGCCTCCCTACTAGCACTAAATTTAACATCATCAGCTAGACATGATTGTCCTAACGTTAGGCTGGATCTGAAAGTGTGACACTTTTTTTTTGTCGCACAAATGATTATCCCCAATAGTGCTTGACATGCTTGCTTTTAACCTTGAATGTTTTATTGGAGCTGGGATCATGTAACTT
>SKCR01004211.1:0-14042 GCA_019454045.1 Zanthoxylum bungeanum | reverse complement strand
TTCTCTGGTTTGACCGAAAGAAATTGGAAAGAAATGATCTTGTTGCAAGATCTATGTGCTAGCACACTCATGGAGGAATACAAAGGTGTTAGGGAAGTGATTTCGTGAGCAAGGAATCACCTTGTGAAGCTTGGAGCTTGGAGCATCAATGGAGGACCACCCAAAGCCGAAAATGGAGCTGCAGTTCACTGCCATTGCCGAGCTTGGAGGGAGGCAGAAACATGAAGTGCGAATTTGGTCCATCTTTGTTGCATCTCTACCGATCAATGTGAGTTATTTCGTACCTCATTTTATATGTATTCAACTCGTTTATGCATGATTTATGATCCTTGGGACTTGATTGAAACTCAACAACAAGATGCACGATGGTGTAGCTGTGCGAGTGGGATAGAGGTACTTTTCAAGAGTCCTCACGGGTGGTCTCTCGTACTCACTCATAGTATGTGCGCTAGACTCGGATGGTGTGGTAAAAATATTTTCAAACAAACTCTCGGAATCTAATTTTTCTTCTTCAATCCTAACAAACCTATCTCTACGTCTAGGAATGCAATTTAAACACACAAAAAAATGAGAAACAAAAATAAATAAATAAATAAAAAGAGTAAACTAACAATTAAAATCTAACTAAACTAAAATTGAAATAAAATAAGTAAATAAATAATTAAAAAATAAAAATAACAAAAAGTTAAAGAAGGAACGAAGTTACCGCTTTGTGTTTGACTAAGAAAACCTGCTCATTTAGATTGTAAACCGTCTCCCCGGCAACGGCGCCAAATTTTGATTACGCCCAAAAAGTACTTACGGTTACCGTTGTATAGTTGGGGTGTCGATTGTTTAGAGAGATGGTTACAAAGAACTGATTTACTCAAACAAAACGTTAGTAGTAACTAAATTAAATAGAAAGAATTAGTTGACAAAGTAAAATAAAAACTATATAAAAGTACTTAAGAATATCAATAGAGAAAGATGGCAAAACATTTGGATTTCTCTTATATTAAACTCTTATGTTCAGTTATTGATTCCTGTTTGTGGGACACAGAAACTGGACGACGCGTGTTGTCCTAGGCTCGCGGCCTAGTCGGGAGTACGGAGTAGCCACGGGGGACTAAACCGGAGAATAATAGAGTCGCCACCCGGTGTGAACCGGGAAAAATGAGATTTAAGGCCGCACTCACCCCTCGCAAAGGAAGACCTCAAACCATTGGGTTCGGAATGGTCCCTTACTTATGTCACTTGTAATGAAAGGATTTACGTAATAATTTAATCAAGCATAAGTAACACTTATTTCCAAGAGTATCCTGCTTCTAAATTCACATGTACAAAATAAAACTTACATATAAATTTACATATATTTCACATCTAAGATTGCATGCTTGAAAATACATCAAAGTAGCAACAAACATACAACTTCATTGGCATATTAGATTCACGAAAACACAAGCACACATATAACCACACAAGCACACATGTGAACACTTTTCCAAGTGGTACGTGGAATTGTATTACAAGTACAGACCGCACTACCGTCCATTCAGAATCGGCTACAGAATTTATGTCTAGGTTTCCATCCGATATACCACAAGAAATATTATCCTCAAATGCTATCATGACACGGATATATGAATTGCAATACGTTAAGCCAAGACGAAGGTAAATGATGCAACCAATGGGATAAACATGCTTTTCATTAAGATGCGTACAAAGATAAGAATAACTATATGAGATTTCAAAATACATGCATGAATGGTATAATTGGCTTTACGCGCGGGCTGAGACTAATATGTGGTGTTTTGGGCGCGGTTTCAGGCAGTGGATAGGTGACTAAAGTGGGCAGTGAGGGGCGCAGAACTGGGCAGTGAGGAGTGTTGGATTATGGCAGTTTTTAGGGGTAATTATGCGTTAGGCTTGAGTTGAGGCAGGGCCGTGAACGTGTTTGTTGGTGTGAGGTCTGTTTGTGGCTTATAAGCGTGAGGGCTGTAAGAATTTTGTCAGCAGTGCGCGTTGAAGGTGATGAAGGCAGGTTCAAGGGCTGGTGAGGGGCTGGTTACATGAGGTTATAGAGGGTATAGGTCAGTGGTGTGCTGGTGGTGTTGAAGGGCTTATGGTGCATGAAAGTGAGGGCCTCTCATTGTTCACGTGAGGGGCTGTTGGCAGGTGGTGTGATAGGTTTTGAGGCGTGGGGCAATTGGAGTTGTTGGGATTAGCGTGAGGAGAGGCAAGGGGGTGATGGCTACGTGTTTGGTGTGGAGATAGTGGCAGTTTTAAGGGTTTATGAGCAGGTGCGTTTGGGAAGTGAAGCAAAGGGACGTATGGCTAACGGCTTGAGGCTAAGGGCATGTGAATGTGGGTGTACCAATGAAAATAGGTCGAGCCAAGACAGGAATAGACGATGCAATCAAATAGATGAAAGACACGGTGAATATCGTGGTAAAGGTAGCCTTTTAGGTTTTTCTTCCCCCAAATGGAGAACCTTTTTAGCCAACACAATAGGCCCATGCGCCTTTCGTTACAATATGTACAAAGACAAAGATAACTATATCAAACTTAGTATGCCCGATTGAACATATCTTGCATTCAACCGAACACACATCAATCGGTGCGGCAAAGCATCGTGGTAAAGGATTTTAACCCCTCCAAATAGGGGACCTTTCATCGCACTTACTAAGCCCATGCACTCGATTGCATCATGCACACAAAGAATTAAAAACAATAATATCAAACTTAGTGTGCCCGATTGAACATATCTTGCATTCAACCGAACACACATCAATCGGTGCGGCGAAACATCGTGGTAAAGGATTTTAACCCCTCCAATTAGGGGACCTTTCATCGCACTTACTAAGCTCATGCACTCGATTGCATCATGCAAACAAAGAATTAAAAACAATAATATCAAACTTAGTGTGCCCGATTGAACATATCTTGCATTCAACCGAACACACATCAATCGGTGCGGTAAAGCATCGTGGTAAAGGATTTTAACCCCTCCAATTAGGGGACCTTTCATCGCACTTACTAAGCCCATGCACTCGATTGCATCATGCATAAACAAGTAACATGCAGAATTCAAATGACAAAAAATAAATAAACCAAAACAACATAAAACAAAAGAAGGCGCAATTATTTATTTAAATTCGATTTAATTAACGTCGCGACGTAAGTTCGGTATTTCGGAAATATCGAACCCGAACGCGTGAGTGCACGTGGGCCCACTTTCATTTGGAAACGTGTGGGGCCCATATGACACATGTCATATTATGCATTATTTAACTCTAATGCATTGCATGGAGATAATGTACAATGCACTCAATGGTTTTGCATGGAAATTGAGTGTTTTACACTCTAAGCCATTGCATGATTTGTGTCATAAGTTTATTATTAATTTAATAGATATTATGGCATAAATATAAATTGATTTTTTGTAACAAAAATCATTAAAAATTTTTCTCTCTCACATTGCCGAAACTTGCAAGCAGTTTTTGGCTCTCTTTTCTTCAATTTTTGTGGCAAGATTTGAAGAAGTTGTGCATTCAAAATCACAACAAAGGCTAGCACCTTCAAGGGATCATACATAGGTGATATGGGAAGCTAATCCTTGAGCTTGGAAGGATCAAACTCGACTTGGAGTCCCTCTTTTCTTCTTGGCCGAGAGCTTCACTGCACAAGGGAGGAGTTTTCGCATCATCTAAGCATCCATTTTCAAGTATTGTGAGTATGATTCCGCCATACTTCAATTATTCATCATTATGTATTTATATATTTTGCTTGTTCTTGTTGATCTTGGGGCTTGGTTATTCCCAACCAAAGCATCGTGGTAAATGATTTTAACCCCTCCAATTAGGAGACCTTTCATCGCACTTACTAAGCCAATGCACTCGATTGCATCATGCATAAACAAGTAACATGCAGAATTCAAATGACAAAAAATAAATAAACTAAAACAACATAAAACAAAAGAAGGTGCCGTTTACTCAAGCGGTACGTGGAGTTGTATCCCGAGTACAGACCGCACTACTGTCCATTCGGATTCGGCTACGGAATTTACGTCCGAGTTTCCATCTGATATACCGCGAGAGTTGACACATCTTTCATTATATTCCAAGTTCACAACATACAATATTTCATGGTACATGCATATTTATCTACTCAAGGGCCACAACATGCATTTTTAACATATCAATCATGCGAATAATACTCAATGAATAATAAAGGTAAAACAGAAAACGAATGTGGAAAATACCCTCAGGTCTAACCTTTTTTGCCTACTTTCGGACTTGCGTTTCACGGAGATCGGAAGGGTAATGCTCCTCAACTTCTCCGGTTCACTAGTTTAGCGCCTTAGCTCACTGTTTTGTTGTTTTCCTTGCTGCTTGGTCTCCGTTCTGCTGTTGTTTTGGATGCGTTTTCTGCTTACTGTTTCAGATCTTATTATTACGTTTTAGGGGACTGTTTCATGTGTTTTAGGGGACTGTTTGTGCAGGTTTTTTAGTGATTTTTTAAGGGTTGGATGTGCAGTATTTTACTCACTGGTTGGGGTATTTTAGGGGCTATTTGAAGGGCTAAAACTTGGAAAAAGGGGCTGCTGTTTTGCGCACACTGCATGCATGCGCAGGGGGCGCTGTTCTGGTTACTTGGGGCGTGAATGTTGCTGCTGTTTTGGGTATTATTTTGTGATGTGTGGGGAGTTTATGGAGGTGGTTTTCAGTGGTGGTTAGGGGCTGTATTGGTGGTTGTAATGGCTGTTAAAATTCGGCAATGGAGGGGATGGAGGATGGTGGTATTCTCGGCCAAAGAATGAGAGATGAAGGGAAGAGTTTTGTTTGTGATTCTTGCTTGGCCGTGGGGTTTGATGTCTCTAGGGTTTATTGCTTGTGTTTTGTCGTGTGAGATGAGGAATATAGAGGTCTTAGACGTGGGCTAGAGAGTGTGGAGGCCTGCATGGCTTTGGTTTAGTGTTGTTTATATAGAGAATGGCTAGGGCTTCATCTTGTCTCACAAGGAATAGGATCTGGTTTCTAATTTAGGCTTCTCAAGAATGGTATACACAAGATTGAGGGGGGGGGGGGGGACAAAATATTATAAATTAGGAAGTTACAAGATTAGATTGGTGTTGATTAGGAAGTCAAATATTTTAGATTGGTAAATATATTATTTAGTTAGGAATGATTATAATTGATTAGTTTGTATTAGGCATATACTTATTTTATGTTTGGTAAATATTTTATTTATTTATTTAATTCAATTAATATTTTATTAGTTAATGTTTTATTTAATTAATAATTATTTAATTTGGGTGTGTATTAGGGGCTATGGGCGTGTGGGCCTTGGTTAGGTGGGTGGGCTAAATTCGTGTTTTGATATTGTGCGTGTGGGCTTGGTTAGGTGTTTAGGCTAAATTCGTGTGGGCTAGATGTGTATGGGCCGGGTTTAGGTTTCTTGGGCCGAGCATAATTTTTTTAAAACGGAAAGCCAGCAAGTAACCCGAAGCTAAACCAGTGAACTTAATCTGAATATGAGTCAATTCTTGACACCTCCCTTCCGACATCCGTTTCCCGCGGCTTCCGCGATTTAAAAGGTAGTGCCTCCAACTGAGACTCATCATCGGGTTTCACATTCAAAAATGCAATGCCTACAGTCACCCCCACTTTGATGGGACTTGTGTAGTGTGTGACTTTGAACAATCCTATCAAAGTTATGCAATGCATTTTCACTTACCTGGCTCGTCTGCTGCCTCGAGCTGAGCTGGTGCTGCAGTGGACCTCGATCCTGGGACGCATCCCACTAACTGCAACTGACAACGGGGCACCTCGACCCTGGGCGCCTCGACCCAATACCGCTGACAATAGGGGCATCGCCCTCAAACTGATGGTGTAGTGGGCACCTCGACCCTGGGACGCATCGTGGAACTACAACCGACAACGGGGGCACCTCGACCCTGGGCACCTCGACCCAACACCGCTGACAATAGGGACCTCGCCCTAAAACTGATGATGTAGTGGGCACCTCGACCCTGGAACGCATCCCGAAACTACAACCGACAACGGGGGCACCTCGACCCAACACCGCTGACAATAGTGGGCCTTGCCCATAAGCTGATACTAATGTGGGCCTCGCCCCAGACTGATACTGACATGGGCCTCGCCCCAAACTGATGCCGATGTGGGCCTCACCCCCAGACTGATACTGATGTGGGCCTCGCCCTCTGGGATTCATCCCCAAAACTGAAACTGCGTTGACGCTGTTTGGCTCATTTCTGCCGCTTTCTTTTTTTTTTTCTTCGAACCTGCGAACAAAAACAAACACAAAGAGAATGCAATGTTACGTGTATGCATGAATGATTTTTCTTATCCCGTTGGGTTAGGTCTTCTGCCAATTCCTTGGTGACTGCTCAATCTTCTCTCCCTCAGGCAAAGTACTGCTTCAATCTGTCTACATTGATCGGCTCGGTGAACTCGTTCCCCTCCAAGTCTGATAGCTTCACTGCTCTATTTCCCATTACCTTCTGCACCATGTAAGGTCCTTCCCAGTTAGGTCTGAATTTCCCTCTCGGATCTATCATCGATGGCCTCGACTGCTTAAGTACCAAATCACCCTTTCTGATCTTGGTAGGACACACTTTCTTGTTGAATGCCCGAGCTAGTCTCTTCTGATACAACTGCATGTGATACAAAGACTTTGTTCTCTTCTCATCCAATAGTGCTAACTGATCAAACCTCTGTGCGGCCCATTCCCGTTCCGATAATTCTGCCTCTGCTAATACTCTCATAGACTGTATTTCCACTTCTACTGGCAATACTGCTTCCATTCCATAGACCAAAGAGTAAGGTGTGGCCCCTATTACTGTTCTTACTGATGTTCTGTACCCCCACAAAGCATACGGTAATTTCTCGGCCCAATCTCTGCAATTTTCTGTCATCTTGGCTAGAATCGTCTTTATAGTGTTATTGGCTGCCTCAACTGCCCCCATTTGCTTGCGGCCGGTACGATGATGACTTGTGGTGGCCTATCCCATACCTCTGTAACATTGCCTTCGTCTCTCCTTGAAACTGAACTCCGTTGTCTGTCACTACATGATGCGGCATACCATACCGGCAAATGAGGTTCCGAGCTAAAATTTTCCCATCTGTTTTGCTGTAACATTACGGAATAATTCGGCTTCCACCCACTTCGAGAAGTAATCTACTGCCACTACTATGAAGCGATGCCAATTTGATGCATTCGGTCGAATTTACCCAATCATATCAATTCCCCATACTGAGAAAGGCCACGGCTCTGACAACCCGTGTAACTCTGTGTGCGGTAACGTGATTCAAATTACCATGTGCTGACAGTCATGACAGTGCTTTACCATCTTTGCGCTGTCTGTTTCCATTGGTTGACCAATAAAAACCTTGTCTCACTATCTTTGGGACAGACTCAACCCGTTCCTGTGCGGACCACATACCCCGGCGTGTATTTCTTCCATTATATGATGGGCTTCTTCCCTTCTCAAACACTTCAACTGAATACCATTTGCTTGCCTCTTGTACAGTTCCCCTTTCAAAGTCACATACTGGGAAGCTAACTTCTGGATAGCTATTCTGTCTTTTCTGCCTGCCCCTTCCGGGATGAGAACCTGATTGTAACCTGAAAACCCATATGCAAATGAATACATAGCAGATAAAGCCGCGCTATCAACCAGAACATCTATATGCGGCAAAGGAAAATCATCTTTCGGACAAGCTTTGTTGAGATCTCTGTAGTCTACACACATTCTGACCTTCCCATCTTTCTTGGCACCGGCACTATATTAGCCAACCACTCTGGATATTTTACTACTTCCTAAAACCCCACATCTATCTGTTTCTTAACTTCCTCTCTGACTTTCTCAGCCCATTCTGGTCTCATCCGTCGGAGTTTCTGTTTTACTGGCCTCATATTCGGATAAGTTGGTATTGTGTGCTGGGAAATGTTTCTGTCTACCCCAGGCATGTCCTCATAGGACCAAGCAAATACTTTGGCATATCTGACCAACACTTCTTCTTGTTTCTCCCTCTCTTCAGAGGTAACTTCACTTGCAATCAGAATTTCCTTGGGGTTCTCAAGTGTACCCAAGTTAAATGCAGTAGTTCTGGCCGAACTGATATCAAATATGCTTGATTCGTGCAGAGTAAATGGAAATGACTCAGGCAAGTAAGCAAAAGAAATGTCTTTATTATTGGATAATGCGGAAGTACATTCAAACAAATCAGGAAGGTAATGTTCATCATCTATAGACACTTCTTCCTCTGCAATCAGGTCTTCCTCAGGCTTTTCGTCATCTCCCAGAGTCAGGCTCTCCAACTTCATCAATTCTTCTTCCCAATTCTCTACTTCAACAGCTTCTTTAGTCAGCGGTTTCTCACCCAACAAATCCTGGAAGATCTCAAATCCAGGCACCACAATCCCATTAACTTCCACAGGTTCAGGCTCCCCTTGATATCCTGAAGCTTTCACAAAACATTCCATTAGTTTCAGGCCCTTTTTCTTGACCTTCGGCTTTTCTTCATCAGATCTGTACCCCAAACCTTTCCGAGTGGTCTGTCCTCTGAAATCTGGCAATTTTGAACCTTTGCCCGGTTCAAACATCATTTTTTCATGATCCTAGCCACCCTATGATTCACCCATTCCTCAAAAGTAGCTGACACCTGAAACCTTGTAAAAGGTTGTATCTCCAAGGCAGCCACGGCATTATCTACCTCAGCCCGGATAGTAACAACTTCTCCCTCATATGAGAACTTGATCATCTGATGCAAAGTGGAAGGCACGCCCCCAAGTTTGTGAAACCAAGGCCTTCCGAACAATAAGGCAAAAGTGGCTGGGATGTCCAGCACTGTGAACTCAACCTCATCTTCAATTGGCCCTACCTTGACCATAGCCATAAAAGTACCCTCAACTCCCCTTTTACTGTCATCATAAGCCTTAATAGACATACTGGAGGGGTCCAAGTCTGTTGCTTTCATACCCAATCTTGCCAGAATTTTCAACGGGCACACATTGATGGACGAACCGTCATCCACCATCACACATGAAGTTTTCTTGCCCCTCACTTCGGCCCTGATAAATAGAGGCCTATTATGATTTCTCCCCTCCGACGGGAGTTCATCCTCAGAAAAAGATATATACAAGGCTTCTTTCTGAACTGACCCAACAAACATTGCAGGGTTGGCGTCTTCCGGTACCACAATCTTGCTCAAGGCCTCAACCATGGCCTGCCTATGGTCTCGAGATACACATAACAGTTCCCAGATACTTACTTGTGCTCTAGTCTTCCTCAATTGCATCAGCATTATATCCCCCTCAGCATTTTCTGCAGTCTCAACCACTTCTCTACCCTCTGTCAAAACTTCCTTACCTTTTCTGCCATATCATTGTAAAAACGACCGCTGCGCATCATTCCCCTTACTTCTTCCTCATCACTGCTAGAGAAAATCAAGCCAAAAGCTTTTCCCCTGCTCAGTCTCATCTTCACTAATACTATCCCAGATTCAAGGCAAAGGCTTGAGGGTGAAAGGATTTTAGGACAAGGTCTTCTGGGAGGCTAGAATTGATCATATAGGCTGGTGGTGGTACGGCACGGGTAATTGGGTAAGGGGTTTCTGTGTGTGTCAGGCTGTTCTGTTTCTGGGTCAGGTATTTTCTTGGAGTCTATCAGGTCTAGGATTTCATGGCGGAGTCGGGCGCACATTGTCGGTGTCATGGCCCTTTTGTGGTGAAAGTGACAGTAAAGGCTTAGGCTTGTAATGTGGTGGTGGGGGATTGGGTAATGGTTTGGCTTCTAGGGGTGATAGAAATCCTTGTCTCTTCAACTTCTCCAATACCTTGGACAAGGGCCTACCCCAAGTTGGAGAATCTCCGGTTTCGGATAGCGGCAATCTCAGCAGAAAAGAAACGGTCTTTGTTCCCGATGTCCCCCCAATGGGCCTCCTGTTCAGACCATAGAATTTTATATCTCGGCCTCTTCTTCCTCAATATCCATGACAGTTTCCCTCAACTGCCGAAAATCAGTAATCATAGAGGTCATCCTCCTTAGCTTCCCATAGATGGAGGGCTTGGTGCCCTTGATGATCATTTTAATCTGGTCCTTCTCTGAGGGCCTAGTCTGCATTTTCAACAACTGACCCCTCCATCGGTCCACGTACTCCTTAAAACTCTCCTCCGATTTCTGCTTAACATTTTCCAGATCGCGAAGCGACAGATCGATCTCTAGGTTAGTGACATACTGCTTTAGGAAAGCATCAGCCAACTCTCTCCAATCTTCCTTCACTTTCTTCTCCAAACTATGGTACCACACCATGGGAGCTCCCTCGAGCGACATTCCAAACATCTTCTGCACTTGGCGCTGAGATAAGGCCAACTGAACTCATGACTGATACAAACTGTCGGAGATGCACCCTCGGATCCCCATTCCCTTTAAACTTAGCCATATCAAGCATCTTGAACTGTGCCGGCAACTACTCTTCGAAAGTCAGCGTGTCATAATCCAGCAAATCCTCATTCTACCCCTCATCTTGCGGGTAACTGACTCAACCTGATCCCGGAGCTTCTGTAACTCTGCCTGAGACCCAGATACTCTGCCTGCTGCATACTCTGCCATATCATCATCAAAAAGTGGGGGTATCATCCCCCCCAATCTGTTTGGAGGTTCCTCTTGTCTTACATCCCCAGAACTACCCCCAGCACGAGACCCGGCTATGCCAGCCATAGCAGTAGTCAAAGCCTGCAACTGTTTAGTGATCTTGGCGAGACCGTTCTCTAACTGATCCATACGGGACACCTCATTATCGGATTCACTCATACTTGTTCTTTAGTGAGAGTCTTGTCCCTTCTCTACCCAAAA
The DNA here is from genome assembly GCA_019454045.1 of Zanthoxylum bungeanum. Lineage (NCBI taxonomy): Eukaryota > Viridiplantae > Streptophyta > Magnoliopsida > Sapindales > Rutaceae > Zanthoxylum > Zanthoxylum bungeanum. Next base: position 3,184 of record SKCR01004211.1, on the reverse strand, counting down.
CGGTATCTATGATGTCTTTTTAGAGACATAGATGGTGTTAACATGATATATGTATGTATGAGGTGCATGTACCATATATAACATACTAAATCAATTAAAATTTTCAAACAAATCGGCCCGTTATCATTTTAGAATCTTTCGGGCTAATTGTCATAGGAGTGGACCCATCCCAGTTTAAATGGCCCCAACGAGTTCACATCTCATGACAATGAGCCTCAACTAAATCCAAATGGTAATGTTCCGAACACAAGCACAAAGTGGCCCATCAACACTTAGAAGCCTTTGGCCCAATCGTCATGAAATACGTTCTTGTCCTAGTTTAAATGGCCCCAAAGCCCATATCCCATGACAAATGGTCCAAATGGATCCAAACGACGATGTTCCCAAACACCAGCATAGAAGAAAGATAATGCAAACATAACGTAATAATTTCTACATAATGACCCATCGACATTTCAGAAGCTTTGGGCCGAATAGTCATAAGGTACGAACTCGCCCCAGTTTAATGGCCCAGCAAGTCCACAGTTCCGACAATAGTCCAACTGCATCCAAATGAGGATGGTCCACAAGCACATACTCAAGGAAATAATTGTTACTTTGAGCCATACAAACCCGGTCTATGGATGGGTTAGCAAGAGTATAGACAAAGGCTCTCACCGGAGAAGGATAGCCCACAACTAGGTCTCCCCACTCAAGGGTTCGAGCAACCAAGTGAGCACACCCTTTTTTATACACTAAGGTACGTGCCAATGAGCTATGTATGGTGTGTGACAGACTGTCAAATGGATTTCCCGTTGTAGATTCCAGAGGGAAGAGGTGGAGCGAGGCTCAATTAAATACCGAAGCCTCTTAGGCTCTTATCGCTTATGCTTGGTGTCAGGAATAAACAACGAGTCCTCCAAATTAGTCCATCACAATAGGCTACGAGTAGATGGCTATCTAGGTGCCTCCACAGATTTTCCTTCTAGAAAGGTAGTGAATGAAGGAAGACACAAACCATTACTTAGCCTCAAAATGCCTTTGATTAAACCCCACTTTATCAACTATAGACACGGTCAATTAAAACGTAAATCCAAACATCACAAGACAATATTTCGGGGCCGATTCTCTATCCCCAGTGGAGTCGCCAGACTGTGGGACACAGAAACTGGACGACGCATACTGTCCTAGGCTCGCGGCCTAGTCGGGAGTACGGAGTAGCCACGGAGGACTAAACCGGAGAATAATGGAGTCGCCACCGGTGTGAACCGGAAAAGGAAAATGAGATTTAAGGCCGCACTCATCCCTCGCAAGGGAAGACCTCAGACCATTGGGTTCGGAATGGTCCCTTACTCATGTCACTTGTAATGAAAGGATTTACGTAATAATTTAATCAAGCTTAAGTAACACTTATTTCCAAGAGTATCGTGCTTCTAAATTCACATGTACAAAATAAAACTTACATATAAATTTACATATATTTCATATCTAAGATTGCATGCTTGAAAATACATCAAAGTAGCAACGAACATACAACTTCATTGGCATATTAGATTCACGAAAACACAAGCACATATATTAACCACACAAGCACACATGTGAGCACTTTTCCAAGTGGTACGTGGAATTGTATCCCAAGTACAGACCGCACTACCGTCCATTCAGAATCGGCTACGGAATTTATGTCTGGGTTTCCATCTGATATACCACAAGAAATAATACTCAAATGCTATCATGACAAGGATATATGAATTGCAATACGTTAAGCCAAGACGAAGGTAAATGATGCAACCAATGGGATAAACATGCTTTTCATTAAGATGCGTACAAAGATAAGAATAACTATATGAGATTTCAAAATACATGCATGAATGGTATAGTTGGCTTTACGCGCAGGCTGAGACTAATAGGTGGTGTTTTGGGCGCGGTTTCAGGCAGTAGATAGGTGACTAAACTGGGCAGTGAGGGGCGCAGAACTGGGCAGTGATGAGTGTTGGATTGTGGCAGTTTTTAGGGGTAATTGTGCGTTAGGCTTATGTTGAGGCAGGGCCGTGAACGTGTTTGTTGGTGTGAGGTCTGTTTGTGGCTTATAGGCGTGAAGGCTATAAGGATTTTGTGAGCAGTGCGCGTTGAAGGTGATGAAGGCAGGTTCAAGGGCTGGTGAAGGGCTTGTTACGTGAGGTTATAGAGGGTATAGGTCAGTGGCGTGCTGGTGGCATTGAAGGGCTTGTGGTGCGTGAAAGTGAGGGCCTCTCGTTGTTCACGTGAGGGGCTGTTGGCAGGTGGCGTGATAGGGTTTGAGGTGTGGGGCAATCGGAGTTGTTGAGATTAGCGTGAGGAGAGGCAAGGGGGTGATGGCTACGTGTTTGGTGTGGAGATAATGGTAGTTTTGAGGGTTTATGAGCAGGTGCGTTTGGGAAGTGAAGCAAAGGGACGTATGGCTAACGGCTTGAGGCTAAGGGCATGTGAATGTGGGTGTACCAATGACAATAGGTCGAGCCAAGACAGGAATAGACTAGACGATGCAATCAAATAGATGAAAGACACGGTGAATATCGTGGTAAAGGTAGCCTTTTAGGCTTTTCTTCCCCCAAATGGAGAACCTTTTTATCCAAAACAATAGGCCCATGCGCCTTTCGTTACAATATGTACAAAGACAAAGATAACTATATCAAACTTAGTATGCCCGATTGAACATATCTTGCATTCAACCGAACATACATCAATCGGTGCGGCAAAGCATCGTGGTAAAGGATTTTAACCCCTCCAAATAGGGGACCTTTCATCGCACTTACTAAGCCCATGCACTCGATTGCATCATGCACACAAAGAATTAAAAAACAATAATATCAAACTTAGTGTGCCCGATTGAAACATATCTTGCATTCAACCGAACACACATCAATCGGTGCGGCGAAACATCGTGGTAAAGGATTTTAACCCCTCCAATTAGGGGACCTTTCATCGCACTTACTAAGCCCATGCACTCGATTGCATCATGCACACAAAGAATTAAAAACAATAATATCAAACTTAGTGTGCCCGATTGAACATATCTTGCATTCAACCGAACACACATCAATCGGTGCGGCAAAGCATCGTGGTAAAAGATTTTAAACCCTCCAATTAGGGGACCTTTCATCGCACTTACTAAGCCCATGCACTCGATTGCATCATGCATAAACAAGTAACATGCAGAATTCAA
>SKCR01004210.1:0-13955 GCA_019454045.1 Zanthoxylum bungeanum | reverse complement strand
CCAATTAATCATATTCCTATGTCAACCAAGTTATCTGAATTCATTAAGATTAAGTTCCAATTATGGCTATCCGGTTTGGATTTGGAACCGGAACCGGAACCGGACCGGAAATCCGGGTTTGTAACCGGTCCGGTTCCGGTTCAAAAAATAAGGAACCGGTTGTAACCGGTCCGGTTCCGGTTCCAAAATAATCGGAACCGGAACCGGACCATAGAACCGGAACCGAAACCGTATTTCAGAACCGTATTTTCAGAAATTGGTGCATTGAAAATCTCTTCTAATAATCACAGTTATCAACCAGTCTTATCCTATTTCTATTGAAATGAAATTGTTTTCATTTGATGTACTGCATTGTGTTTGTGGAAAGATTTTTTCTTTGTCTTGGGATTATAAATTGAGCAAGCATTATCATCATCAGTTACATCACTTCACCTTCCCATCAATAATTTTGTAATGCAAATTGCAAAAACTACCACTATATTTATAGTTGCTTCATTGATGTTTAAAAGAAACAACTGCTGCCTGTAAAACCAACATCATCATCATAGCAGGAAATTTTTGTGAGGGTGGAATATTTTTCAAATTGATTTGAAATTTTTTTCTCTGGGGGGGATCCAGGTTGTAACCTGTTTTGTTAACCTGTTTTGACGATAATTTTGTAAACCTGTTTTGACAGATTCATAATGTGTCAATACTCAATAGGGTAATTCGGAACCGGCCCGAACCGGATTGGAACCGAATAATAGGGTACCCTGTTTAATTGGGTAGGTTCTGGTTCCACTTAGTGCGGAACCGAATTTTTCCGGGTAGGTTCCGGTTCTATGCGGAACCGGAACCGAAACCGATTTTGCTCACCCCTACTCTCAAACCAGTTGGTTTTAGGGCACTAGGTGGTTAAAACACCCCTACGGACTTAATTACTCGGATCTCAGATGTGTGTGTGTGTTTTTTTTATCTATCGCTTTTTTAGATGCTTCCTCCAATAAACTAGAGCACTGAATATTACAAACTTTTCAATTACAACTCATGTCTGTATGTTACCATGCATGTTGATTATACCTGTCAACTGAGCATAAGAAGATTCATTTAGTCATTTTTATGGAGAATTCACAAATTAAATAATTCAAAAGGAAATAAACAAACTTTTAACTTGTTACGAAATATTTTGAGATACGTCTCAGGAGTAGAAATTCCTTACCAGCTATCTCACACCAATTTCACCTGGTTAGTCAAATTAAAAACACAAAAACAAAACATTTTTTTTTAATTTTTTTTTATTTTTTGATTAAAAATCAAATAAAAAAAACATAATAAAAACAAGATACTAACCAACATAATAAAAACACAGATACTAAACAACATAATAAAAAATAAGATATTAGTCAACTATTCCCCTCCCTCAAACCTAAATGAGACCTTATCCCCAATGTCTTAAAACGTAGAAGAAGAGTTTAGAAGATAGTACCTGGTTAGCTGAATTCTACATCTAAAATGAAAATTAAAGGTTAAGATCCATAATTATCCGACGCTTCTTACCACAATCATTATCGGACCAGATTATCTTGGAAAGTATAGGGTCAATTTGTGGTTCAAATGTTAAGATTTGGTCAATTAATCATTGGCAGTTCTGGCAGTGAAAGAGCAATCTTTTACAGGTTTTGACACAAACCCATATCTCCGGGCATCATCAAAAAACACACAAAGAAAATCATAAAATCACCAGCATTAATAGTCCAATCGATTTTTGGTGTATGTTCAAGTTCGCTAAAGATTGTACTGTAAAAATTTCCTCCATCGTGCCCAAGCCACCTGGCAAAGCAATAAAAGCATCAGCACGGTTAATCATTTCCACCAATTGTTCAGACATACTCTGGCACGATTAGTTTCTCTCCGTTCGCGATGCCCTATAAGATTCGCCTCCGCCAAAGGTTTTGGGATGATTCCCATAATTGACTTCCTCCTTCATGTACAGCCCTCGAAACAATCCCCGTTAGTCCAAGATTGCCACCCGCCATATACTAAGTGCATATTCCCTTTCAGCTATGACTCGACCCACTTCATGTGCTGCCTCAATAAATTCTGGTTTAGAACCAACCACTAGTACCGCAAAACACATAGATTTTACAACTCGTCTTCTTAAAGTTGCTTCCATTTTTTTGTATTTCTTTCTCAAATCTGGATGTCTTCAAGAGTGCAATGATGAGTTGAATTTATAACACCTAAAAATGGGTGAGTAATAATAGCAATATTACCTGCCATATGACAACTATTAGTTACAGTAAAATAAATCGTGAAAGTCAAAAAGTTTTGATCTTGTAGGAGAAAATAAAAGAAAATAGCAAAACAAATCACAATTATTAGATATATACAAAGAAAATAATATTTTATAGAACTAACAGCTTGAATGACGTCTATGCGTCAGGGACAAACTTCCCATCCAATTTTCTTATAAATTGGCAAACAGGTCTTTTAGAATCAGATTCCCAAGACTTAACTGTTGTCTTTCTTTTTGAAATTGTGTATATAACATGTGAATTTCATGATGCACATATCCACTGGAATGCGTCTCAAGAGTCTTAGATATGCATCTAAATACTCCTTACTCAAGCCATCCCTATTGAATTAAATTTTATCTTCACGGTTATCAGACACCATTCCTAAAGAACGACAACGAGTATTACATGTCTACGAGCACATTATAGTAAACACACATTCTTTTAGCTCTTCTTTTTTTAGCATAGGTGATTCTTTCTAAACCAGGCAGATATGAAATAAAAGAGTCAGATGACTCACCTGCCAATCGGACCCGTGCTTCAATAATCCAACGAATGTCATTAGGAATACCTTTGATCATCAGTAGTCTCATCCGTTCCAAGCGAGCTTTGTAGACTTCCATCAGAGAGTTTTGAGGGAGAGAATGAAATTGCTTGTGAAGATTTGCGAGAACGTCTTCCATCCTGAAATGTGACTTACCTACAAAAATAAAACACACAAAAATAAAACACACCAAATTACAATATATACACAAATTGCATGGTTTGCCTTCCAGTTAACGTTAAGTTTAACGTCGTTAGCTAGACTTGACTGCCCGAACGTTAGGCTGGATCTGAAAATGTGACACTTTCTTTTTGTCGCTCAATTGATTCTCCCCAGTAGTGCTTGACATGCTGGCTGTTAACTTTGAATGTATTGTTTGACTTGGGGTTGTATATCTCAACAACTCCATAGGGTAACACCTGAGTAATCATAAATGGACCTGACTACTTTGATATCAGATTTCCAGGGAAAAGTTTCAACCGTGAATCGTATAACAACACTTGTTGCCCTGGCTCCAGTTGTCTGCGCATTATTTTTTATCATGCTATTTCTCTTGGTCTTTTCTTTGTACAGTTTGGCATTCTCATAAGCCTGTAGGTGAAATCCCTCCAATTCGTTGAGTTGGTGGAGTCTTTTTCTCTTCTGCTGCTTGTAGATCAAGATTTAACTTCTTCAGTGCCCAGAATGCCTTGTGTTTAAGCTCCACTGGCAGATGGAATGCTTTCCCAAAACATCATTCGATATGGGTACATACCAATAGGTGTCTTGTAAGCTATCCGGTAGGCCCATAATGCGTCATCCAATTTTGTAGACCAGTCCTTCCTTGTTGATCCAACGGTTCTCTCCAAGATTCTTTTGATCTCCCTGTTTGAAACTTCAACCTGTCCATTTGACTGTAGATGGTAAGCAGTGGTAACTTTATGAGTAACTCCATATTTGGATAGGAGTGCATTGAAGTATCTTTTGTAAAAATATGTGCCACCATCAATGATAATTGCACGAGGTCACCGAAGCGAGTGAAAATATTCTTTTTAAGGAATTTTATCACCACTTTTGAATCGTTTGATGGCAGTGCAATTACTTCAACCCATTTGAAGACGTAGTCGACTGCAACTAGTATGTACAGGTTTCCGAATGATGGAACAAAGGGTCTCATAAAATCAATCTCTCATACATCAAATATCTCCACTTCCAGAATATTTTGCAAAGGTCATTCATTTCTCTTCAAAATATTTCCCGTTCTCTGGCACCTGTTATATTGAAAGCAAATAAGTAGTATATTTAAAAAGAGTGTGCCAGAACAAACCTGACTATAGGACTTTGGCTGCAGTTTTATTCCTGCTGAAGTGTCCGCCGTATGGTGATGAATGACAATGGTGCATGACACTATTGACCCCCTCATGTGGAACACAACGTCTCAGTAATTGATCAGCACAACATTTGAATAGGTTCGGCTTATCCCAGATATAATGTTTGACTTCTTGAAAAATTTCTTCCATTGCTGATATGTCCATTCCAACGGCCATTTTCCCGATACTATATAGTTTACATAGTCAGAATACCAAGGGACATCATGTCGTTTCATGGCAAAAAACTGTTCATATGGAAAAGTTTCTTTGATTGTCATTTCTTTGCCAGCTGTTTCTCCATTCTCGAGCCTTGATAAGTGATCTGCCACTTGGCTTTCTGTCATTTTCCTATCTCGGATCTCCACGTCAAATTCTTACAGTAGAAGCACCCAACGGATCAATCTGGGTTTGACATCTTTCTTCGTGATCAAATATTTGATTGCTGAATGATCTGTGTAGACCACCACTTTGGGACTCAGCAGATACGAGTGGAATTTATCAAAAGCGAACACAACTGCAAGCAACTCATTTCCAGTGGTTGTGTAGTTAAGTTGATCTTCATTCAAAGTTCTGTTGGAGTAGTAAATGGTATGGAAACTTTTTTCTTTGTGTTTTCCCAAAACTCCACCTACAGTAAAATCACTAGCATCGCACATCACCTCAATGGAAGAGTCCAGTCCGGTGCTACTATGATGGGGGCAGAGATCAGCTTCTATTTCATTATTTCAAAAGCTTTATGGCATTATTTGGTGAATTTCCAAGGCATATATTTCTCCAGAAGATTGCATAGAGGTTTAGCAATCTTTTGAGAAGTCTTTGATAAATCTCCTGTAAAAGCCTACATGTCCGAGAAAACTGCGAATCCTTTGACAGTTGTTGGTGGAGGTAGTTTTTCATTATCTCGATCTTTGTTTTTATCTACCCCGATTCCCTTTTGTGAGATTCGATGTCTCATGACCATATCTTCATGTACCATGAAGTGGCATTTCTCCCAGTTGAGTACAAGGTTAGTATCTTCGCACATTTGTAACATCTTTTTTCCAGATTTTTCAAGCAGTGGTCAAAAGAGTCTCCAAACATAGAGAAATCATCCATGAAGACCTCCATACTTTGTTCCAGCATGTCTGAGAAGATGGCCATCATGCAACGTTGAAATGTGGCGGGGCATTACATAGTCCAAATGGCATTTTACGGAAAGCAAAAGTATCATACAGACATGTAAAAGTGGTTTTCTCCTGATCTTCTGAGGTGATGGCAATCTGATTGTACCCTGAGTATCCGTCCAAAAATAATAGAACTCATGTCCCGACAGTCTGTCTAGCATCTGGTCAATGAATGGTAGCGGGAAATGATCTTTCCTTGTTGCTTTGTTCAGATTCTTGTAGTCCATGCATACCCTTCATCCAATCAATGTTCTTGTTGGAATCAGCTCGTTCTTTTCATTTGTGACTACAGTAATTCCTCATTTCTTTGGCACACACTGCATAGGACTCACCCAAGTACTGTCAGAGATGGGGTAGATAATGCTGACATCCAACCATTTGATAATTTCTTTCTTCACGACCTCCTTCATGATTGGATTTAGTCTTCGTTGATGCTCCACTGTAGGTTTGTACTCATCATTCACAGAATTTTATGCATGCAAAATGATGGACTAATGCCTCGAATGTCTGTTATAGTCCAGCCAATGGCTTTTTTGTGTTCTCGTAATACTCTCAGTAATTTTTCTTCCTGCTCCAATGTCAGCGACGAAGAAATAATCATAGGTAATTCAGAAGAATTTCCTAAGAATGCATACATGAGATGGCCCGGAAGTAGCTTTAGCTCCAGCTGTGGTGGTTCTTCAATTGAGGGCTTGATTTGCTCTTTCTTTGGTAGTTCCAGACTTTCATAATCTAGCTCAATGTCAGTAATTTTGGTGATGCAAGCTTCAAGTTTATCCATTGGAGGTGGCATTGCATCAGTATCCTAGATGATACTATCTACAACATCAATTCTGAAACATTCCTCCTCCTTTTCATCACTCGGGAATTTCATGGCTTTGAAAACATTGAAGGTAACTTCTTGGTCCTACACTTTCATGGTCAGTTCTCATTTTTGTACATCAATAACAGTTCGACTTGTAACCAATAATGGTCTCCCAAGAATGATAGGTACATCTTTGTCTTCCTTCATGTCAAGGATAATGAAATCTGCTGGGAGAATGAGTTTGTCGACTTTGACCAGCACATCTTCAAATACACCTCTTGGAAATGCGAGTGTTCTATCAGCAAGTTGCAAAGAGACTGATGTGGGCATTGCTTCTCCAATCTGTAGTTTCTTGTAAATCGAAAAAGGCATCAAAATAAACTAATAGATTTAGATAGGAAGCAACGTAAAATAAACCAAATTTTATTCCTGAATATTCGGTTTGATAACCTGCTACTAGTTCTTCTTCTGCTTTTGGTAAATCAAAAGGTAATATCTCGCATTCCGCTATGGAAGAAATTAGAAAAACGATAACCCTATAGGTTGTCACACAAAACTTTACCGATGTAATGTTCTCCAATGGTGCAAGGGACAGTGAAACTGTCAGGATCTTTCAACTTTGGGGGAAGTTTCCTCTGAATGATGGTGCTGCATTCTTCTGTCAATGCTACTGTCTCGTAATCTCCCAATCTCCACTTTCGTGAAAAAATATCTTTCATGAATTTGACATAGTTGGGCATTTCTTCCAACGCTTCTGCAAATGGAATGTTGATATGCAACTTTTTGAATACCTCCAAGAATCGAGCAAACTGTTTGTCCAGTTTTTTTTTCTAGAGACGCTGTGGAAAATATGGAGGTGGAGTTAATCTTTCTTTATCTTTTTCCTTTGCTTCTATTTCCTCCATCTGTGGAACTGCTTCGCTGCTTTTTTTGAAACTTCCTCAATGGATGCCTTGATTCCAACATCTTCGTTGATTTCAGTATCACTTTTCAAAGTAATGACTTGACATTGTTTCTTCCCTCGGTTCCTTGGATTTGGTTCTGTGTTGCTAGGAAGGTTACCTGGCGGTCTGTAACTCTGAGCATTGGCCAATTGTCCCGTTTGATTCTCCAGTGCTTTAATAGAAGTTGAATGACTTTGATTCAATGCTACTTGATTTTGAACCATAGCTGCTAAAGCACCGTATTTTGCTTCTTGTTTTTTCAACTAGGCCAACACTTCTGTTATTCCTGGTTATTTTTCATACTCAAGGCCTTTGTTTTGCTGTTGGAATCCAGGTGGTGGATTGTTCTTTTGTCCTGAATTGTTGCTCAATGCGAAATTAGGATGATTCATCTGTCATGGGTTGTATGTGTTGGAATATGGATTGTTCCCCTGCTTGTTGAAATTATTGACATAATTCACCGTCTTTTCATGTTGGTTTGTCTCTGGTGATCCTCCATATGGTAAACTTGTGGATCCAGTATTACCTTGCATGCTAAGAGTTTCCATGAATTTGCATATCTGATCCAGCTTGGCATTCACTGCTGTGTTGGCTCCAACTTCATAAATTCCAGTAATTTTTTGGATCATGCTCTTTTCTGTTGGCCATAAGGAATTGTTGTTGGCCATTTCTTCAATTAGGTCTCAGGCCTGATCTTCTCCTTTTGCCATTACAGCTCCTTCAGCAGCAGCATCAATTGTGGTTCTCATTATTCCAGAAAGTCCATTATATAAGGTTTGGACTTGTAGCCACTTTGCAATTTCATGGTGAGGACATTTTCTGAGCAAATCCTTGTACCTTTCCCAAGCTTCGCAAAGGGATTCTGAGTCATGTTGCACAAAGGATGTGATGTCATTCCTCAACTTTGCAGTTCTGGCTGGTGGAAAGTACTTTGCAAGGAATTTTATGGCTAGAGTGTTCCAAGTTGTGATGGAACCTGCTGGTAATAAATGTAGCCAAGTCTTAGCTCTGTCTTTCAAGGAATATGGAAAAACACGCAGTCTCATTGCTTCTTCAGCCGCTCGGTTGTAATTGAAAGTGCCGCAAACTTCCAGGAAGTTGCTGATGTGGGCATTAGGATCTTCAGTTACATTCCCCCTAAACTGAACTGACTGTTGTCTCATTTGAAAGCATGTTTTGATGTCACACGCATTTACTGGTAAGAGAGGAAGTACAATACAGGAAATGAAGCCGTCAACCACCGAAATATTGGGGTTGGTGCTCTGAGCGCAAATCCGGATCATATTTATGTCTGATTCATTAATACGAGCAATACCTTTTTTTCATAATATTACTAATTTAAAATGGTAGCACCTCTTGTCTTTTATATACGTATTCGATCTAATTTCGATTAGATTGATTATATTGAAACTAAATATGGTTTAGTGATATGTATATATATTAGACAAAGACCCCATGATTTACAACGAAGTGGCAGTTACAACATAGTTTGTAATTGACATTGGGAAGTGTCACTATAAGTTGTATATCCTTAAATTAAGTTCCTGGTCAAGATTTACTAACACGGGTCGGTTAGTAAAATCCGTTGAGACTAGTACATGCTGTATATCAGACTTGGTCTGATGGTTTATCCCAATGAACCGTGAGTCTTGGGAGACTCATATAGACGTGTAGGTGTTTATTTGATAAACACTGAATGACTCACCAAAGATTTCCTAATAGATGGTACACCAACGTCAATAAGAATCTTCTCGGGTTGAGTAGCATAGTGATTCTTTAACTTGAGATACCATTATGGATATATGAGTTATCCTCCACACTTAGATGGCAGCCACGTCACCGATCTATTTAGATCAGACCTCCACCTATTTGTTGGGTGTGGACTCATGCTCATGATATCCTGTGTGTATCAATATAGGATCCATCAGTTCTGTGTACAGAGCATAGGTAGTCCAAATGTGATTATCAATCTGTTAATCTATGGCCATAGTATACTTCGGAAGTGAGTTCCGAATGTTCTTTAGAGATTGATAATAGATAAGTCGACATGATATTCCTATAGAGATTTGACGTTTATATATATCTCTGGGATAATCCGGATACCTGTGACAGAGGGATTATATGTATGCAGTGACCTCGACCTGTATGATTCAGCGAGTTTATCTATGGTCGTCATAATTTACAGGTGTGTGAATTATGGACACGAAATTAGATTTCGTGATGAATATGCCTGAATCTAGAGAGTCTCACTAATGAAATATACTCGTAGAGCACTAGGGCAACTGTTATAAATAATACTGATTATTTATAACTCGTTTAATGGTTAAACGAAAAATACATGCAATCGGGACCTAACGGTCATTTTCAAATTAATGTGTATTTGTATTTAATACTTGATTTTATTAATACACATTAATAAAATATCAAATTATGATTTTGATATATATCATTAATATATGTATTTGAGATATTTATTGTAAATATAATACATATATTTAAGATATTTATATTATTATTTAATTATTTAATTGTTAAATAATTAAATTTATTAATAAAATAAATATCTTAAGTATATGATTTAAACTTTTAAATGTCATGGAATAAGTGGTTACACTTGTTTCATTATTTTAATTGTTAGGAAATGGCAATTCTCATTGGTTCACTTGTTATTTGCTTTTGAAGTAATTGTTACAAAGTGTAACAAGTAACAATGGCCAATTAAAATGAAACAAAAATTGCATTGCTTATGTTTTTTTCCTTTGTAACTCTCGGCAAACACAAGGAAAATGATTAAAGTATTTTTTGTTTCATTTTTTACAACAACATAAGGTTTCTAAAATATTTACTAAGAAAGATTGAGAGAAAAATTGAAGAACCTAAAGGAAAAAGCTTCTAACTTGGAGTTTTAGTAAGTTATTTCCAATTTTCTTCAATTAAGAAATTGTTTCTTCATTTCTATACTTCAACTTGTGTAGTTTAGAATTTTCTCTAATCTTTAATTATGTGAAATATTGTGATTGTAAACTTGTTGGAGATGTTAAGCATGTATAATTAATTAATGAGCTTATTAGGTGTAATTAAGCTTATCAAATTAATTAATAATTAAAATTATCATTATAGAGTTGATTACCCATTCATAATTAACCTACAATTGTTCTTGATTAATTTCATGATGGTGAGACTTGATTGGTGTGGTAATTGATTAATTAAGTGTTGGAATTTGTCAATTTAATGTAAATTATTCAATTTGAGTAATTTGTGAAATTAGGGTTCTTAACCCATTCAAATTTTGGGGATTTTCATATATATGTTATAATTTGATGTATATTTGATGTATGTCAAATTGGGATTGATTGGATTTGATCTTGATGTGTTTTGAACAAATTGGGTCAAATTACAATTAATAAGAAATTTGGGCTGTTTGGCATTAAAGAAAAACTGGGCAGTTTGCGCAAATCTGGAAAATTTTCTGAATTTGTTGCAAAATTGTAAAAATTATTTTGAGATTGATTTGGAATCAATTAAATATGTAATTGACATATTTAAGAACTAAAATAATTAATTTGCAAAGTTTATGGGTCTTATAGCAATTAATGATAAATCTGATTTTTCAGATAAAAATTCAGTTTTTATTTATTGAGTAATTAGAATAAATTAGTTTATTTTAATTGCCCAATAAAAATATTTATCGGAAATTATTTCGGAGTGAAAATACGCCCGAAAACGGCGAAAAACGGCGTTACCGGGTAACGACTACCCAAACAGTGAACTGGGAACTGTTCGAGCAGCCCACAAACTATCCAAATGTTTTTGGGGCTGACCTGGGTAGTCCCTATGAGCTTTGGTCGGTCGGTTCAGCCGAAAAGTGTTTTATGCTATTTTACGAAAAAATATTTTCGCAAAAGTTTCGCGATGTTTCTATATTATTTATGTCGTTATATGATATCGAATAAATATATTTAGGTGAAATATGAATGAATTATTAATATTGGATATTAAATAATTTATTCGTAGGTTAAATTTTAAACTACGATTTCGCCCGAACCACGCTCCTTCCGTTGCGCCTCCCTGATTTGACCCAATAAATGGTATCAGAGAGAGTCTGATCCTGGACACCCAATATGATTAACCCTTTAAAATTCAATTTTAGTTTAATCATTACTAAATACATGCATGTGTTTATTTAATTTGATTAAATAAAGTAAAGGCATCTTTTGTTCGAAAATCCTCATTTAAATAAGGTTTTATAAAGTGACTAGTATTAGGAATACTTGTTTCTTCGTCCGCCTTGTCAATACGGATGTAAATGTTTTCATGATGCTATGGCTGTAACGTTCCAAAGCTGTGCAGTTATGGTTGAAGGTAGTTCATTTGCGCCGGTAGAACTTATATGATAAGAGACAAATTCAAGTGAAAGTGGAAATCCTGAACGTGCCAAAGCTGTCAGGACTACACCGGTAGCTTGAGTTTGTCATTGACAAGTTTAACCTTGATATGCCTCCTGTGAACGTGCCCAAGTGTCATAACGAGAAACGATCAGGACCAAACCCAGGAGTCACTGTGCGTGTGATTGACAATGAGTTGTCTACCTAATGAATAGACGTAGGCGAGAACGTGCCAAAGTTGTGAGTCGAAATATATCATGGGGTCCACTTCCCATTAGGGAATTCAATTTAATTATTGAATTCTCATTTCCGTTGGGGATTACGGTATTACGTAAAGTAGTGGAAGACACTGTTAGGTTAAAAATCCTTAACTTATGCGGTGTGTAATATTATGTAAATTGCCGCTCATGTTGTTCCTTATTCTATTAGTTTGATAGAATTAAACATTTATCTGTTGCATGCATATTATATATGTTTTCTGACTTCAATTATGGTTGCAGTTTTCTAGAATAGGTTCTAGATTAGAATGATAATGATATAATCCATCTAGACAGAATAGTTTCTTATGCAGTAAAGATTGACATGAATTTGTTCATGTCTCGAGATTCTTCACTGGCATTAAGAAAACCCTATTAGATACTTGTTTATCTAATAATGTCATTTCTTGGCTTTAGTGACATTCAGAGGTCACGTGTCAGACACTATTTGTTTTTCGATTATTTACAATGTTGTAAATAATTTGAAAAGTAAATAATAAAGCTAAGAAAGAAGATACGTATAGTTGTGTATAGAAAATACTGATTTTCATAATAGGACAACTATAGATATTGGATATTAGATCTCCCGTCTAGTTATTTAAAATATTGTTGAATGATTGTTTCGATATTTGATATCAGAACTTGCGACCATTTGATAGTTACTTGTTCTTTGTAAACAGTTGTTACATATTTTAAAAACGACTAGTAGTGTCATTAACGTGTAGATAAACATTAAGAAAATATTCGGTAAAGTAAATAACTTAAAACATTATTTCATGAGATTTTATCACTTAATTATTAGATGTTATTCCATATGGTAAAGAATGGTCTGATATGAGATACACCAAATATCTTTATCCATTTACGAATATTGTATTCAGGAAGGTGACTAAATCTCATTTAACCAATTACTGTCATTGGACCAGAAAATTATTAAATTGATACATTAGATGTATGTAATTTAATGAATTGTAAATTGCTAGGTAGTTTTCTTTACTTCGTAACTTAGTCAATGAACTGCCGTGACTTAGTTACGTGTTACTGATGAAACGTGGATATAATATTTTGACTGGTTCAAAGATATTCGATCTGAAGTTTTGAAAATTGTATCTTTAAAATTCATCGTGACTCTTTGAATTGTTCAAAGATGTTTGATACGATCAAATATATGAATTTATGACAATTTGTTCTAAGGTTATTCGAAGAATATAATTCTTACATCAATATTATTCTTTCATGATTCCATAATGATGGAATTGGTTAATGGAAGAAATCGAATCTTATACGATTTGATTCGTTTGATATTGAGAGATACCGAATTAGTTTCAATACTCTTGGGGATATGCTCCAGTAAAACTAATTCATCATTTTAATTAATGTTTCATTAGTTTCTACAGTTACGTATATGATCTGTATAAGTAGAAAATTCGAATCTTGAAATGTTTGAGATTTGAATCTATCTTTTGTATAATTGTTATATAATTGATATTACTTGTGCCTCGGAGGTACGAGTAGAAGTTTATCATTTATTTTATTTAATAGAATATTGTATTCTATTTAATAAAATATTTTTTCTACGATCTAGAGTAATAAAATTGTTTATTACTTAGTCTGTAACATTGGATGTTGACTATTGTATAAAAAACTTGACTTATTGAAGTCAAATACGGTGATAAACTATTAATGGAACTACATAATTAATAAGATGAAAATACCCTTTTTATTACTTTCATATAAGTGCTATAGGATGTCAGAATCATTCGCAAAGTATTTGATACTTAATGGTTATGTTGTTTTCTTATCGGAGAAAATTATCATATGACTTATAGTGGGAGCGATATTTGATATCGATTCCGGAAATTAACATTAAACCATAGATCTAAGATTGTTCATAGCTTACTATGATCAAGTTTGGAACTTGATTGAGCTTTATTATGAATCGTTCATAAAATGCAAATGGTTTACGCAGCAAAAGCACAGGAGTATTAAAGGTTTAACCTTAATAGTATGGCAGTGAGAAAAGTTATACTCAGCAATCTATTATAGATTCTGAGGAAACTTGTCTCTAGTCGCACTGATTGAATAATTTAAGATCTGTTGGATTAATGATGATATTTAATTGTAAATTTTAGCTAAAGAATACAATGTGGCGTTTTGAATGATTTCTCAGATAAGATATCCATTGTGATTTCTTGATTTGAAGAGTTTGTTTTGGAATGGCCCTGGAGTTTGTAT
>SKCR01004209.1:0-14055 GCA_019454045.1 Zanthoxylum bungeanum | reverse complement strand
ATTTGGATCAAATCCGTCCAAGTACCCACTCTTCGAAAGTGTGGATATGCAAGTCTTGTTGATGTGTCCCAGACGACAATGCCACAAATAAGTTTCTTCCTTTGGATTACTCATTTTGAGCCTTTTGTTTGTTATTTTACATTTTGGAGATTCATTTATATTCAAAATATAAAGACCATTATTTGCATCAGCACTGCAAATTTCTGCATCATTTTTATATAAATAACACCTGGTGTTTTTAAATACAAAAGTGTACCCATACTGGGTTAACAAAGATACAGAAATAATATTCCTAGTTAAACTAGGAACAAAATAACAGTCATTAAGTTTAAGTACATGCCCCGAGGGCAGTTCCAAAACAAAAGTGCCTACGGCCAAAACAGCAACAGAAGTTTCATTTCCAACTCGTAGATCTACCTCCCCCGAAGCCAGTCTCCTGCTATCATGCAGATCCTGCACATCAGTACAAATATGAGAACCACAGCCAGAATCAAAA
Source organism: Zanthoxylum bungeanum (assembly GCA_019454045.1). Taxonomy (NCBI): domain Eukaryota; kingdom Viridiplantae; phylum Streptophyta; class Magnoliopsida; order Sapindales; family Rutaceae; genus Zanthoxylum; species Zanthoxylum bungeanum. The sequence goes on along the minus strand of SKCR01004209.1, from coordinate 13,559 downwards.
ATCCAATTTTTATTAAGACAGGAAGTAGTCAATTTATCTCAATAACAAATCCCTGAGGCCGGAGCCTTGCCCGCCTGTATGTCCTCCTTATGTCCCTTGTTCATGCGGCAGTCACGCTTCCAGTGACCTCTCTTGCCGCATTTCAGGCAAACATCTTGAGACTTGTCCCTTGGCTTCCCAGAAGCCTTTGTTGACTTGGCCTTGCCTTTGTTCTTATGCTTTTTCTTCTTAACACCCCCAGTTGCCTTGAGCCCAGCTTTCGGCGTTTGAGATGTTGTTGCAAAGTGCGCCTCGCGCTTGTTGCCTTTCAGAAGTTCTTTCTCTGACTCCTTGAGAATCGACAATAACTCTCCAAGAGTGTCATCCGAATTCACCAGTTTGTAGTTGATGACAATCTGTTTCCAAGTATCGGGTAGTGACTGTAGAAGTACATCTATAGCCAGCTCAGACTCCAAGACTATACCCATATTAGCCAGTTCATCAATATCGGCTATCATTTGAGTCCCATGGACCTCAACAGAACTACCATCAGTCATACGGGAGCGAAAGATTTCTTCACTAACTCGTACCTCGCCATCCGCTTATTAGTGCGGTGAAGATCTTGCAATCTTGCCATCATATTATAAGGATCCAAGTCCCTATTTTGGCGACGAAAGTGTTGAGTCATTGAAGCAAGCATGATCGACTGAGCCGTGTCACAATCATCACTGTGAGTTTTCCATAACTCCAGCTCAAGTGGCTCAGTGGGCTTAGGCCCGAGAGGTCTTTGTATCGTATACAGTATCCTCTCCGCCCCAAGGACTATCCTTAGGTTCATTTCCCAATCAGCGAAGTTTGTCCCCTTAAAGACATTGTCACCCATGATGATGTCTCGGACATTTACCTTGCTTGCCATCTTAACTACGATAGTCCAACTATCTAGTTAACGATAAAATGGGTACAGTCAAACTGTTACAAGAAAAATAACATTTTATTAGTCCAACTAATGTTAAAAATTGACGAAATAAATTTTGTAAGCGCGTAAAGCTAAGTATCTGAATGAAATTGCAAACTCAATACTAGCCTCCCACTATTTTCTACAAGTCTCTAACCCTCTGTTGAGTACTCGGGAAATCCAATTTCCTAGTGGGCTAGGATCCCGTTAAATAACACACAACCTTGACTTTGGCCAACAAGTTGTATGATATTTAACTAGGTAGATCTCGAAGATCAATTGGATCCCATCCAATTCCTAGATCCGGTAGGTGGACATCCAAGTCCGAAACATATATATCTAATACATACGTCAATGTATCCAATACATTTTCCTAACCATTTCCTCTGAATCAACTAAGCCTTGGCTTTGGCACAACAAACCTAATGATTCCAGTTAAGCGGGACCCATTGACAAGGAAAGTTTCGTAATCAATGTCGATGGACAAGAAGTGATCTTGACTTTGGCCAACAAATCACAACTTGGACAGGACACCGATGTGGAACAAAACTCTCATGATTCAAACACATCCTCAATTGACAAAGGTCTTGACTTTGGCCAACAAACCAATGCCAATTTCGGATCTTGAGAAAGAATCATTCAACGGAAGGAAAATCGCTTAATATTGTTTGAGGGATTTTTCGCGTAATTGGCAACCAATAATTTATCTTTGTTAGGTCTCATCATCATACACCCTTAAGCATGCTTCTAAAACATCATAAAGCGCGTAAAGTAAAGTAATAGTGATATGCGGATGGATATATAAACAACTTGTTCCTAGAACAAATCACTCCCTTTCCTCTCCCCGCTAGCACTATTCTACTTCTACCCAATTACATAATACAAAAAGAGAACCTCATTTACATTGAGGGGAATTAGGTGAGAAGAGAATACAAAGAGATAAAGAGATAAGGCTGGACACGCAGGTCCAATTTATAAATTCCAAATTTACAATAATTTCTAAAATTACCCTTCCCTTCTAATATCCATCCGATATACACTATTCATACAACACATCCACATTCATTCATTCATTCAAGGCATGTTATACAACCAATCAAATCCAATTAATTAGTCTTTAATTAGGTGACAATACAATGTTCAAACAATTGTTTGCATTTGCGCGAGTCCAACTCGTTTTGAGAATAAATACATATGGTATGAATTCACGAATTATATCGAACTACTCGTTAAATCCAATTTAAGTCGTATTCAATACTAATCCTATTATTTAATTCTAAATTAAATATTTACACTTTTATTGTGCTTTTATAACTTAGATTCCAAATCTAGTACTATTGGGTCTCAAAGCCCAACTAACATCTAATGTCCGTTTAATTAAAGTCCGATGGGCTTTCTATTGATTTCATTAGGCTTGGGCCTTGGTCAATGTGGGTCAAACCCAATTTCCAAGCCCAATAAGGAATCACCCTCATTTGCCATAAAATCAATATCAAGCCCATAAGGCCCAATTAAACATAAAAGCCCATTTATTACATTTGGACTAAATGGTGTGATTTAGGCCCATTTTGGATCCAATCCAAATGGTCCAAATCTACTTGGCCCAACCAAGCCCATTTATGACCAAATATAATAGTTTTAGGCCCAATTCCAATATAAGCCCAATTAACTAAATTTTAAAATTCCAAATTTTATAACTTAATTAATTAAAGTGTATTTTCATGATTAATCCTTTAAATCAATATTCCCAAAATATCAAATTAATCTATTAATCATATTTTTATCTTAAATACATGTCCAACATTATTTAATCAAAAAATCAAGTCCCTAATCTTCATCAAGCATTCGGCCAAGGTGATTAATATGGTTCCGATTTCGTTTTCAATCCAATCAAGTACAAATGATCATCTCCATATTATTTCAAGTCATCCAATGTCTTAAAATTAAAAAAAATCATCTAGTCCACATGCTTGCATGTATTCGGCCAAGCCTCATTTGGGTTGGAAAAATTAATCCAATTTATTTTCCATGAAATTGATGATGTATTATCTATTTAACATACATCTAAGCATATTTAATCAAGCAAACTCATCAAATCATGCTTCAAACAATTTTCCCCAAATAACATCCTAATATATTTGCATGCTTTTTAAGCTCTGATACCATTGTTGGAAATCTAATATCCATGTCCCAAGATCAAAAGCACAAGCAAAATATATATAAAAGAATGAACTATATTGAAGTATGGCGGAATCAATACTCACAAAAACGGAATGTGGATGCGTTTGATGAAACAAAACTTGCTCCTTTGTGCAGTGAAGGATTCGGCCAAGCAGAAAAGAGAAGCTCCAAGCTATATTTGATCCTTCCAAGCTCTAAGATGAGTTTCCCATAACACCTTGTATGATCCCTTGATGTTGCTAGCCAAAGTTGTGTATTAGAGTTCCAAACAAGTACACTTTCTTCTTGTCTTGCCAAAAAACAAATGAAGAATGGGAGAGAGCTTTTAGGCTTACTGTTTCGGTAATTTGAGAGAGGAAGAAGATATGATTTTTTGTCTCAAAAATCAATTTATATTTATGTCATAATAATTAAAATAATAATATATTTATGACACAAACCATGCAAAGGCTTAGAGTGTCTAACACTCAATTTCCATGCAATACCCTTCAGTGCTTTGTACACTATCTTCATGCATTACTTCAATCAATTAAATAATGTAAATAATGCCATGTGTCATGTGGGCCCCACACGTTTCCAAATGAAAGTGGGCCCACGTGCACTCACGCGTTCGGATCCGATATTTCCGAAATATCGAACTTACGTCGCGACGTTAATTAAATCGAATTTAAATAAATAATTGCGCCTAGCGAAATTATTATTTACGTCGCTAACGAATTAATTCTAAATTAACTCGTTTGCCCGAATTAAAATCTAATTTTAATTTCGCGTCGAAATCGAATTCCGATTATTATATCGAATATAATAATTTTACGATTAATTCTAAATTAATCGTTCTCTCTCTTTATATAGTACTTTATCCAAGATAAAGTCTCTCCGTAATTAATCCAAGATTAATCGAGTTTGAATCATACGTCATTGGTGAATCTTCGGGAAGCGACCCAAGAGACCTCTAGATATGTTGGCAGTAAATCCGGTTGTCGAACTATTCGAACACGTACGTACCAAGTACTACGTTTTTACCGATTTACAAGACAAGGTTAGCTTCTAGCAAAACGCCATGCCTACCCAATTCTCTAGAAATATTCTTACTGGAATATTAGATCTATAACAGGCGTAGTATACCGTAGTATAGTGTATATCGAACCAGTATCGGATGATCACATGTAAGGCCTGGGGCTGGATATGTGTCTGCCCCGTACGATACACATATCGGACATCAAGCAAACAGTCTCTTTGAATCGGATAATCCTGACCTAGTCATATTATCCCGATGGTTGCAACCATTATAGAGTACTAGTTCTGTATCCCTCGCGATCATCATCTCCATATGTCTGAAGTGATACTTCCATCTTGACATCACACCCAGTACACTACGATTCTCGATAAACCCAGAAGAGGTATACACAGAACCCGTTAAAGCCCTGGACCACCAAACCTAAATTTTACCGATTGTCGTAAGTACTAGCGATGCAAATCTCAGGTTAAGATCATATGCACCTACCCTGAAGCGGACTCCCATAGACACGCAGACATACTACCAATGGGACTCCGCGGGGTCTATCCAGAGCGAAGCTGTTTTCCGTACCATCGGTAAAACACAACCTCCTACCGCACTTGCATAAGTATCCAATACTTAAATATATGAGAACTATGTCGTTGTGCCCTCACAACATGCACAAGTGCAGTACTAGTCTATTCCGCATTATCGATGTCCAATCTCGATAATACTGCGACTAGGGATATTTAATGATTAAACCTTTATGGATTGATACTGTCTCATATCATCACAATCCGGAACTAATCATAGGGACTTTTACCATTTATATATCAAAGTAATTAAATTACAAAACGGTAAAAGGCAATTTCATTACTACATAGTTAATTTTGTACAATAATACATATCATTTACAAAATAGTGACGCTATGGGTCATTACTGTCTAACAAGCCAGTGACCATGATTATAGAACTCTTCCTAAGAGTGTTTAATGTAGTTTTAAAGCCACTGTGTTATGAACAAGTTGACTTTTACATTGACCCAACTGATAATTAGCTCACCCTCTACGAGTCCATGCTTGTGGTTCCTCGTAAGCCTAGTACTGAGGCAAATGTTGCCGAGTCTTCTAAATCTGTAAAGATGAAGAAGAACGAAACTGGGAAGGCTAAGGCTAAGACCTTGAAGAACAACAAGAAAGGCTTCAAGAATGCCAAGCCTAAGGGAAAGTGTTTCCACTGTAATAAGAACATACATTTGAAAAAAGAATTGTCCTAAATACCTTGCTGAGAGTAAACTGTTGGGATATATGCCCTAGAGATTCAAGTAATGTAAATGGTTTTATATATTTTGAAATAAAATGATGCATTATTCATCTATCAAAGTGTTTTTTTTAAATTTCGCATATTGTAAATTATCTTGGTTACTCTATATTACATATGTACCTTTAGACTTAGTGTATGAGTGTCATACATAAGAGGATTTAAGTCTGAAGTTGGTAATCTAAAATAGTCCATAAAGAGAAAACAAAATGAGTACTTTGTTTGTGGTTTATCTATAGCTGCAGTACATTCTATAATAGTATGGTGACCTTGATCTGGGATCGTCCATATGGAGACATGTGAATGGAGGCACCTTGTATGATGTGATCATATAGGACTAAACCCAGATATAAATGAGTTTCTTATAACATCTGTTAAATAAAGAAATTCATTTCGATCTACTAGATGGTCATATATGGATTGTTCTTAATCCTGAGTATACTACGAACTCTTGTATGATAGGCTATGTCCTTTGATTAACAAAGGTGAGATTGGTGTAGCAGTCCCGACCAATAACTGTGTACTTTGGGGGCATGGTCTGGTGTGTAGCTGGGGACGTTTTACATAGACATTGAGTTCTCTCATTCCTGTGAGAAATAGAGGAGTATCTTCCTGAAGGGTTGATTCGGTACTTGAGCAGTTAGAGCACTCAAGTTTTTCTATTACGAATAGAAAGATTAAAATTCATAATGGTTATGATAAATCGTTCATTAGAGAATCAATGGTACTTAAGGTAAAAATAATTAGTGAGGTATAACAAACTTTATGAACCGGCTTTAACTACGAGATACTTGTGAAGGGCCAATCCGTATGTACTGACTATATCGATGGACACCGACGTGGTTTGACTTAATATACTATTTGTAGCAACGAGAGTGCATCTTCTTTTAATGGAATAACCCGGAGTTAATAATTCACAATATTTAATTAAGAGATTAATTAATATTTCTAGATTATTGGAGCTCGGAACTACACGTCCATTTGGTTCCCCTGCTAGCTCAATATACTGTAGCGAATTTATTATAATTGGATAGTCCAATTATATATTCACATATGTATAATATTATTAATATATTTAATAATATTATTTTGTCACACTCGAAACTATATGGTAAAATTTAACATATGGTTTTACTAAATATTTGATATTTAATCACATGTGATTAAATTATATAGGATATAAATTAATGAAAGGCTAAATTTTGATTTCCAAATTTTAGGTTTAAGAAACCCTTGAGTATTTTGGTGGTTACACTTTATGAAAGGTATTTACACCTTTTTTATTTGTGTAACATATCTTTTATTATAGTAATAAAAGTTTATGTTACAAAATTAAACAAAAAAATTACCCAATGGCCGAAAATATGGAAGTGGAAAATGGGAAGCTTTTTATTTTTTGGAAATAATAAACCTTAAGTATATAAAGGAATTTTATTTTCTTTTTGATAAATATCTCATTCTAACCCTATCCTTCATCTTCTTCTTCTCAAATTCTCTCAAACTGTTGAGAAAATAAAAACGAAGAATAAGAAAAACAAACAAAAATCTAAGTGTGATTTAATTTCTAAATAGTTTAGGGATTAATATTGTGACTCTAGCCCACACTAGTTTTCGTTGATAACGAGATATAGCTCGGAAGACTTAGTGGTTTCGAACAAATAATCATCTTCATCTTTTTCTTGTTTGGTACTCGGCAGTGAGGATAATTTTTGCTCACTGCCACCCTTTTTTTGGTAAAACGAGACTTGGTTTGGTTTCGTTTTAATCAGAATTTTTGAGGATCATATAGAAGTGTTTTGGGGCTGTGTTGGGGGTATTTTCAAGTGAAAAATCAGAACTGAACCACAGCCACTGTCCACGCATTTCAGGGGCTGTTTCGACAGTGCGTTGGACACTAATCTGGTCCAAAATAGTCCAGTTTTTGTGAGACTATTCGGGGACTGTTCTGGGGCTGGAATGTTTTCTAAAACAGAAGAAAAATTTTAGTAGGGGTACTGGTTGCATTCGACCACTCAAAAGGAAGGCCATAATTTTTTTTCAAGTTCGATCCATGTGCCTAACGCGTTTTCGGTGCGCTAGGAAAGTGGTTCCTACAATTGGCATCGAGAGCAACGTTGAAAAGTGTTTTGAACCCTTCCCCTTTTCATTTAAATTTTCTGTTTTTTATATTTATAAGAGTTATAGATATTGAGATGCATGGTTAGAAGAGTAGGCACAAAATAATAATCATGTGATGAATGGTTATTGTTTTTCTTGTGATGAATGGATTTTGCATTGGTCATAAATTTTCCGGCTCTTATTCTTATGTTGGTTTTTATTTTGGGATATAAGGCCATAAGGCTATTGTTTACATTTGTTGTATTTTTTATTTTCCAATGTAAAATTGCAATTGTTGTAATTTGGAGCACCGAAGTCGCAAAATGAGCCTACACCACCTTGGAGCATGATTTGAAGACCAAGGGATGCCTTGGGAATTTATGTACTAATTAGATTAGTATAGGAAAAATAAGAGTCTGATTAATGGAAAATATTTTTTATGTTATATATATGTTTAATTCGAAATGTTTGAATAACAAGTCATATAGCTTATGGTGTCTACTACTTGCATTTCACATGTCATAACATTCTTTAGATGCATTATCATTATAAACATGAAATATGATATTATATGATTTAAAATGTTTAATTAGAATATGATATGCATGGAAAATAATTAATTGGTTTTAAGGTTTAAAATTTTAATTCTAATATATTTGGATTAATAAGTGCAACATAAATTCCATTGGTATATAGGATGGAAATCCAAATATAAATTCATAGCCGAATCCAAATTGATGGTTATGTGATATGCACTCGGGATATAATTCCACATACCATTGGATTTTATAACGCACTTAGATTAATTAAATGGTTTAATATAATCTTGACCTTTTTAGTATTCTAAAATTTTAAACCAATTAGTGTTCTAGTATTTTAAAAGTTTAAATATAATAGGTCACTAAATAATCTTATTAAATTAGTTTAATTGAGTAATTCAATTAGTAGAGACTAATGAAAATTAGTGATATAAATTTTAAGAGTTAAAATTGGTTAGGTCACTAATGGTGAACTAGTGTAAATACAGTTATGATATAACCGCCATAAATTTATTCACACAAGTTAGATTAAAATATTAGATATTTTGTAATTAAAAACCTTAAACTCAAAATAATGAGTGGGAGAGGGACATATGACAGTATATCCCGCGATCTCCATTGTTAGTCTGAAAACATTAGATTCAAAAGGCGCATTGAGACGACTTTATTTTCGTCCCCCTACGGATTGTGTCCATTTTTGGTCAATATCAAGTTTAGATTCCGAGAGGATATAGATTCTAGATGTTTATGGTGAACTGACCTACCCTACGGTGGCACTTCACTAGTTAAGTACCAGGGTCCCGAAATGACAGATCACACTAACAAATGAATGATTAACTGTTAATCTAAATTCCTTGATCGAATCAAATAGTAGTTGGTTAATATAGGAATAAGAGTTATTCCCGCGTATATAATCAATTGAGATTGTCTTGATCTATCATGCAAATACTTGACCTACCCTACAGCGGCACTTATTTTATGAGATGATAGATATCTGTGGCATAGTAATTCTCTTAGATTCTAATTCGTTATTCATGGTTCATGCATCATATTTAATTTTATGCCAAAATTATTTGATAATTTTGATATGCGATGAATGAATGTTAAATGATTATTTATTTTCTTTTTCAGCCATGGTTTCTCCTATTATTTCCATACTCTCAAATGATAAATTAATGGGGGAAAATTATGTTAAGTGGAAAATTAACATGAATGTTATCCTGGTCTGTGAAGACCTAAATTTTATCCTGACGGAGGAGTGTCCTCCCGAGCCAGCCATAAATGATGGCCAAGCTATGTGGGATGCCTATAAAAAATGGGACGCAGCTAATGAGAAAGCCCGCTGCTACTTGGTAGCAGGGTGTCTGAGGTTCTAGCTTCAAAGCATGAAGCTATAGCTTCAACATCTAAGATGATGGATTCATTGCAGGGCATGTTCGGGCTGCCTTTGAAGTGTCAACGTCATGAGGCTATGGTCTCAGCGATGACTACTAGGATGAAGGAAGACACATCGGTCCAAAAGAATGTCTTAAGGATGATGACCTATCTCAACACTGCTGAAACCCATAGTGCTCATATTGATTAGCGTAGCCTGTGACCATTATTATAGAAACTCTTCCGAAGAGTTTCCTGTAGTTTTAAAGCAATTATGTTATGAACAAGTTGACTTTTACATTGACCCAACTGATTAATGAGCTCACCCTCTACGAGTCCATGCTTGTGGCTCCTCGTAAGCCTAGTGCTGAGGCAAATATTGCCGAGTCTTCTAAATCTGTAAAAATGAAGAAGAATAGACCTGGGAAGGCTAAGGCTAAGACCATGAAGAAGAACAAGAAAGGCTCCAAGAATGCCAAGCCCAAGGGAAAGTGTTTCCACTGTAATAAGAACATGCATTGGAAAAAAGAATTATCCTAAATACCTTGCTGATAGTAAACTGTTGGGATATATTCCCTAGTGCTTCATGTAATGTAAACGGTTTCATATATTTTGAAATAAAATGATGCATTATTCATCTATCCAAGTGTTATTTTAAATTTCGAATATTGTAAATTATCTCGGTTACTCTAGATTACATATGTACCTTTAGACTTAGTGTTGGATAATATGACCCATAGCGTCACAATTTGTATAGATCACGGTGTTGTTGTACAAATTAACTATGTGACAAGGAAATTGCAATCTCATCATTTGTGATTAAATCACTATAAATGTATAAATGAAAGAGGTCCATATGATTAGTTCCTGGATTGAGATGATATGATACAATATCAGTCCACGAAGGATTAATCATTAAATACTCCTAGCCGGAGTATTATCGAGACAGGACATCGATAATGCGGAATAGGCTAGTATTGCACTTGTGCGTGTTGTGAGGGCACAACGGCATAGTTCTCATATATATAAATATTGGATACTTATGCAAGTGCGATAGGAGGTCGTGTTTCACCGATGGTACGGGAAACAGCTTCGCTCTGGATAGACCCCTCGGAATCCCATTGGTATTATGACTATGTGTCTATGGGAGGCCGAAATCAAGTTAGGTGTGTATAGTCTTAACCTGAGACTTGCATCGCTAATACTTGCGATAATCGGTAGACTTTGGTCTTGGTGGTACAGGGCTTTAACCGGTTCTGTGTACACCATTTCTGGTTTATCAGAGAGTCGTAGTGTATTGGGTGTGATGTCAAGACGGAAGTATCACTTCAGTCATATTGGAGATGATGTCACGCAGGATACGGTACTAGTGCTCTTAAGTGTTGCGCAACCATCAGGATATTGTGACCAGGTCATAAATATCCGATTATAGAGACTATGTTACCAGACATCCGACATGTGCTTCGGACGGGGCAGACACTTATCCAGCCCCAGCCCTAGCACGTGACTATCCGATACTGGGCCAATATACACAATACTACGGTATACTACGCTTGATACAGATCTATATATTCCTGTAAGAATATTTCTGGAGAATTGGGTAGGCATGGCGCTTTGCTAGAAGCCAACCTTGTCTTGTAAATCGGTATAAACGTAGTACGAGGTACTTACGTGTTCAGACAGTCCGACGATCGTATTTACTGCCAACATATCCGGAGATCTCATGGGTCGGTTCCTGAAGATTCACCGATGACGTATGACTCGCACTTTGATTAATCTGGGATTAATTAGAAGAGAGAGATAGAATTAATCTGGGATTAATTCGATGAGGGAGAAAATTAATCTGGGATTGATTACGGAGATATTTTATCTGGGATAAAATATTAATTAAAGAGAGAGAACGATTAATTTGGAATTAATCGATAAAATAATATATTCGATATATTATAAGAAATTGGATTTTGACGCAGAATTAAAATTAGATTTTAATTCGGGCGAACGAATTAATTTAGAATTAATTCGTTAGCGACGTGAATAGTGATTTCGCTAGGCGTAATCATTTAATTACGACGCGACGGAAAATTCGTTAATTTGGAATTAGCGAACCCGAGCCCGAGAGTGATTGCGAGCGCATTCGCATTTCGAATTCGAGCGCGGCACGCGAGTCACATCAAGCTTCAAATCGTTTGTCACATCATGCGTCAAATCAATTGTCACTTTGAGTGATGTGACTTGACAACATGTCACTTTATTAAAGTGATGTGATGTGACTTAAAGTTAAAAGTAGAAATGATGGAAAGCTTTAATGCTTTTTATTTTTGACTTTTGAATTAAAGTTATATATATCTTTTATTTAATTTACTTGGTAAAGGAAATAAATATATATATTAAATCTTTTCTCTCTCTCACATGCAAGATACAGTTTCCTCCTCATTTTCCCTCTCTTTTCTCTCATCTTCTTCACGGCTTCACTGCCGTTTTTCTTCTTGATTTTTCTGGTTTCACCGAAATTTTTGAGAATCAAATTGAAGAAGACTTAGTGCTAGCACACCATGAGTGATACATAGGTGATAGGGAAGTGTCTTCATGAGCTTGGATTTAATTTTTGAGCTTGAAGCTTTGAGCTTCAATGGAGTCCATGCATGGCCGATTCTTGGAGGAACCAAACCAGTCCAAACCGAGCAGCCCACTGCCTTGGAGAGCTGTTGCCGTGAGCTTGGAGGAAGCAAAAACGCAACTTGTGTTCATTTCATCAAAACCGTTCAATGTGAGTTATGATTCTGCACCTCCTTTGATGTGTTCATATGCATTTTTTATGCTTGATTTGTTGATCTTGGGACTTGATTTAACTCATACACTTAGTGTATAAGTGTCATAATGAGAGGATTTAAGTCTGAAGTTGGTAATCTAAAATAGTCCATAAAGAGAAAACAAATCGAGTACTTTGTTTATGGTTTGTCTATAGCTGCAGTCCATTCTATAATAGTATGGTGACCTTGATCTGGGATCGTCTATGTGGAGACATGTGAATAGAGGCACCTTGTATGATGTGATCATATAGGACTAAACCCAGATAGAAATGAGTTTCTTATAACATCTGATAAATAAAGAAATTCATTTCGATCTACTAGATGGTCATATATGGATTGTTCTTAATCCTGAGTATACTACGAACTCTTGTATGATAGGCTATGTCCTTTGATTTACAAAGGTGAGATTGGTGTAGCAGTCCCGACCAATAACTGTTAGACAGTAATGTCCCATAGCGTCACTATTTTGTAAATGATATTGTATTATTGTACAAAATTAACTATGTAGTAATGAAATTGCCTTTTACCGTTTTGTAATTTATTTACTTTGATATATAAATGGTAAAAGTCCCTATGATTAGTTCCGGATTGAGATGATATGAGACAGTATCAATCCATAAAGGTTTAATCATTAATATCCCTAGTCGTAGTATTATCGAGACTGGACATCGATAATGCGGAATAGACTAGTACTGCACTCGTGCATGTTGTGAGGGCACAACGGCATAGTTCTCATATATTTAAGTATAGGATACTTATGCAAGTGCGGTAGGAGGTTGTGTTTTTTACCGATGGTACGGAAAACAGCTTCGCTCTGGATAGACCCCCCGCGGAATCCCATTGGTAGTATGTCTGCGTGTCTATGGGAGTCCGCTTCAGGGTAGGTGCATATGATCTTAACCTGAGATTTGCATCGCTAGTACTTACGACAATCGGTAAAATTTATGTTTGGTGGTCCAGGGCTTTAACGAGTTCTGTGTATACCTCTTCTGGGTTTATCGAGAATCGTAGTGTATTGGATGTGATATCAAGATGGAAGTATCACTTCAGACATGGAGATGATGATCGCGAGGGATTCAGAACTAGTACTCTATAATGGTTGCAACCATCGGGATAATATGACCAGGTCAGGATTATCCGATTCAAAGAGACTGGTTGCTTGACATCCGATATGTGTTTCGGACGGGGCAGACACTTATCCAGCCCCAGCCCTAGCATGTGATCATCCGATACTGGTTCGATATACACTATACTACGGTATGATACGCCTGTTATAGATCTAATATTCCAGTAAGAATATTTCTAGA
>SKCR01004208.1:0-14071 GCA_019454045.1 Zanthoxylum bungeanum | reverse complement strand
ATTTTTATTATTTGATGTATTATTTGGTAATTGTTTGATATATTTTCTTGGAAAATATAAAAGGTTTTTGGAAAATCTTTTACTAACTAATACACATTTTTCTCTCCTCCATCTCTCTCTCACAATTCACGCCCAAGGGGCTCTTTTCTCCTCTTCTTCACTGCTCACTGGCGTGAGCTAAATGGGAAGCAATGAGGGTTTTCATGTGAAATCGCAAGTGCTAGCACACTTACGGGACTTGCGAAGGTGTTAGGGAGGTTCACCCATGAGGCGGGATCCATTACGCGAAGTTTGGAGGAGCTTCAAAATGAGATCCGAAACTGCCCAAAACCAGTGAAGAAGTCTGCACAGCAGTGGCGCCAAACCAGTGAGCGTTTTTGGCTTCATTCGTCTTCAAATCGTCTCAACCGATCGATGTGAGTATTCCGCAACTTCGTCGATATGTATTCGCAATGTTTTTCATGCTTATAATCGATCCGGGACCTTAATAGAAACCAACAATGGCATCAAGAGCCTAGGTTTGAGCATGAAAATTTTAGGGCTTAAAATTTGGGCAAATTGAATTTGAGCATGATTTTGTGAAATTGGATTGATGAATATGCTTAAATGTGTTTGTATTGAAAGTTGATTGGATCAATTTCATGAAAATTGATTGGAATAATTTTCCCCAAAATGTTATGTTGGCCGAATGTGTAATGTATTTTTGGAATTCTTGGAATTTTTCATTTTGAGATTTGATTCATTGGATCGTTGTAATGATGTTGGATGATGTTAATTTAGATTGAATTGGATTTAATTTTGAATTGAACAAAATCCCCAAATGCTTCTGGTGGCCGAATGTAACATGCCCTAATTTAGTCTTGGATTTTTGATTTTTGAACATTGGATGTATTGGAAATCTTTTAGGATGGTGATTTGATGTCGATTGTGGGTTCGATTGGATTAAAACCAAATCGGACACAAAATCCCTCCTTGGCCGAGACTTAAAAGCATGTAATGGATTTGATTTTTTCATTTATGTGTTGGACATGGAGATGATAATGAGCATGATTAAGTGGACTAATTTCATGTTTTGGAAATATTGATTTGGGTGATTAATCATGTAAGGCACTTTAGGTAATTAAATTACGGAATTGGATTCATGTAATTTAGTTATTTAGGCCTTAAATTGGATTTGGGCTTATTATGTTGTAAATGGGCTTATTGGGATTTGTTGTACAAAGTTGGATTTAGGCCAAATGGATTGGATCCAATTGGGCCCAAAGCCACTTCCGTTAAGCCCAAATGCGACTTATAAACCTTTAAAGTTTAATTGGGCCTAATGGGCCTAAATTGATTTCTGGGCTTATGGGGTTACTCCTTGATTGGGCTTTGGTTGCCGAAGCCCACGCCTTAAAGAAATTAATTAAAGCCCATTAGACTTGAATTAAATTGACGTTGGACGTTAATCGGGCTTTGAGTCCCGACGCGATTAATTTGGAATTTTAAGTCGAAAAGGTTTATTAAATAAAGTGTAATATTCAATTTGGAATTGAATAGTGAATTAGTATTAATACATGTTAAATTGGATTTAATTATGTAGTTTAATTTAATTCAAGAATTCGTACTTTGAGTACTTATTCGCAAAAACGAGTTTGACTCGAGCAAAATCAAATCGTTGTTTGAACATTGGATGATCACATAATTATCAGATTAATTAATTTGATTAGATTGATTGATAGCATGCTTATGTGTGTGAATACGTGGTTGTTATGAAATAATGTATATCGGATGGATATTAGTCGGGTGGGGCAATTTTGGAAATTGTTGTAATAAATTCGATTTATTAAATTGGACCTGCGTGTCCAGCCTTATCACCTCTATTCTCTTTGTATTCTCTTCTCACCTATTCCCCTCAATGTAAATGAGGTTCTTTAGAAGTGTAGTGTAACGGGTAGAAGTAATACAAGTGCTAGCTTGAGTGAGAAAGGGAGAGATTTGATCTAGGATCAATGTGTTAAGTATCCATCCGCATATCATTATTTTTATTTTCATACTCGCTTTATTATGTATTTAGAATGCATGTTTAAGGTGTATGATGATGAGACCTTAACAAAGATAATGAAATTGGTAGCCAATTTGCACGCGAAAAGCCATCATCAAATATCATGCGTCTTTTCCTTCCATTGAGTGATTCTTGCTCAAGATCCTAGATTGGCATGGGTTGTTGGCCAAAGTCAAGCCCTTATCCGTCGAAGATGTGTTTGAATCACGAGGCTTTGTTCCATATTGGTGTCTTGTCCAAGTTGTGGTTTGTTGGCCAAAGTCAAGACCACTTCTTGTCCTCGACATTGATTACGAAGCTTCCATGGTCAATGGGTCCGCGCTTGACTGGATCATCAGGTTTTTGTTGTGCCAAAGCCAAGGCCTAGTTGATTCAGAGGAAAAAGGTTAGGGTATATATTGGATATATAGGCATATATAGGATATATGTTTAGGACTTGGATGTCCACCTACTGGATCTAGGAATTGGATTAGATCCAATTGATCTTAGAGATCTGCCTAGTTAATTATCATACAATTTGTTGGCCAAAGTCAAGATTGTGTGATATTTAACGGGATCCTACCCACTAGGAAACACGGTTTCCCGAGTACTCGACAGAGGGTTAGAGGCTCGACGAAAAATAGTGGGAGGCAAGAATTGAATTTGCAATATTCGTTCAATTACTCGCCATACGCGCTCAAACAAATATCACTCGTCATATATTAAAAGTATTAGTTGGACTAATATTTAATGTTGTTTTAATAAAACAGTTGGACTGTATTATACTTGATATATATAATTGGATATATTGATCAATATATTTGAATTAATTAATTTCAGGTTACAGTTGATTTTATAATTGGATTATAGTAATCAATGTAATTGAGGTTAATTAATTTGGATTATATTTGATTATATAGTTGGACTATTATAATCATTATATAAATCTATAGTACCACTAATCGTTGATTAAATAGTTGGACTATTGTAATCAAGATAAAATTGAAAAGTTGGATATTTAAAATATAATCTGGGATTAAAATATTTTAAATGATTTAATTTTCAAATTGGGAATAAATAATAGGTTACTTTATTTGATAAAATAACTTATTATACCTTAAGCCCAAAATTAAGCAAAATAAGTAAGCATAAAATCTTTGGAAGATTTATGTGATGATGACTTTAATGCTTAATTTAATATACTTGTCATAAATCTAATTTAGATTTAAGAAGTATTAAGTTGCAATTAATAATTCTTGGAGAATTAATTGACTATTCTAGATGAGAAAAAGTCAAAGTTTGCAATTGGGCATGTAGCACGAGGTGCACATCGTTTCGATATTCTAAAAACCCAAGGCTTGGCCTAAGGTTCCTGAAATATTGAAAAGGATAATTGACATATCCCAAAGTGACTACCATTTGGATATGGAAGACACGAAGGAATTAAAGAAAGGGCGAGGCTCTGACTTTAAAATATTTGTCAAAGTTATGTTCACTACTAGTATTGAAATTGGATTTTAAATACTTAGTGTGGTACATAAAATATATGTATTGATGTTCAGAATCTGCTTTGAGCAGGATACTGACTTCAAGCTGAGATTGCTCTGCGAATCGGAAACGGGACGAAAGTCGCTGTTTCGACCGTAGATACCTAAATTTAGGAACTACCTTTCTGGTGTGTACTTAAATTAGGAACTGTTATAATGTAACTGGTTTGACTAGAGACATTATCTTTATATCAGTGTTTAATCCATTGTGGATAAACCTTTATATTCTAGAACACTAAGTGTTTCATTATATAAAGATGATACTGAGATAAACACATTAGATGTGAATAACAGAATTTATATTTTGAATATAATTGAAATCTCAAAACATATAAAATGACAAATAAATAGCTCAAATTGATTTGATCAATAGAGACTTATTTGTGGCATTGTTGTCTGGGACACAATTAAACAAGATTCGTATATCCGCACTTTTGAAGAGTGGGTACTAGGACTGATTTGACTATTCAAATAAAGTCTACGAATCTAGTTTGTTAGGTAAAGTACCTAAAACACTACTTACTTGGTAATAGTGAAAATGCCATCGATCTGTTAGCCCTATTCATTGTGAAGTTAGTGGGCCCATATCTAGCTAGGCTAGATGTGAACATGAATATTTCGTGACCTTAACGGATGTGGCATCACGTTATGGTTATGTGTTTCTTTTGAAGAACACAGATCGGAAACTATTAGAGTTTCGACACGAAGTAGATAAACAGATCGACTATAGTATTATGCCGTCACGGTAAGACCGTAATGAAAATACTTAAGCAGTAAGTTTCAAACATACATGAAAGAGTATAGTATTCTTTCAGATGAGGACTCCTCCCGAGACACGTCAGTTAGACGGTGTGTCCGAACGAAAATCGAATTTTGTTGGACATGATAAGGTTTATCACGAGTCGCTCTGAGCTACCATTTCCTTCAAGGATATGTATTACAGTGCAAAACTTTTTTAGAATAAGGTTCCATATAAATCTGTTTGACAGATATCATATAGGATATGAAGGGAAAGAAACAGGGTTTCTCATTCATAATAATTTGGGTATGCCAGGCATAACGTTTGGATGATACCAAACTAAGAACCCAAATTGGATAAGTGCCAATTATAGGTTATCCTAAGGAAAACCATAAGAAATATAAGTATAGTACTGTAAATCTCACATGAGAACAATATGATTGTTGCTCACCATGCGGTTTTCCTGAGAGGAATACCGATATGCAGTGGTCAGTGGGAGGATAGTGATACTCGATGAAAATCGGAGTAATACTGTTCAAGGCACGAAGTCCTTAATGGAACATAAATAGTTCATCAAGGATGAACTAAACCATTAATCTTCAAATACACAAGAACCACGTAGATCGGAGAGAATCAGAAAACAACCTGGGGTATGGGTTTCTGATGTAACCCCTTAAAGATGTAAATCTTATGGAGGTATACAACCGACTACGTTTTGAGGAAGTGATACGAGATATCGACTCCCTATTATGGCAAAGTGCCATGAGTCCGAAATGGATACCATATATAACAACTATGTTGGATACTAGTTGTTGTACCACAAGGCATTGTGCCTATTGGTACTATAAACGTCTTCAAGGAAGACATACATGGATGACAACATACCAACGTACTAAGCTAGGCTTGTGACGGAAAGGTATCGTTATCAACATTGTGTTGATTACGGTTCAACCTTTTACCTGTTGCCATGGTAAATCCATTTTGAAGATGCTTGTAGATACTGCATATTTCATTTATGAAATGTGTCAGTTAATGATCAAAATCGCTTTCCTGAAAAGGAAACCTCTTGGAGGATGCTTACAACATCCTGACGATTTTGTATAACCGACAAACAAGGTTTGCGGGTTATTCGATCCATGTTTGGATTGAAGCAAGCATAAGGTTCTTAGAACTGTCGTTTTGAAATAATCATAATGGTTAATGATTTGATTCAAAACGAAATGATTCTTGTGTATATAAGGAGGTTAGTGGGAGCGCACTGACAAGGAAATTCCCATAAAGCAATTGGTGAAAGCTTGGCTTTCATAGAAATTCTCCGTAGAATTCTGGAGAGTAACAACCTTTATTCAAGGAATAAAGATCTACTGGGATAGATTTGGAGTTGTTAAACACTCTCTGGGAATTGTACATTTAAAATGTACTTGATATGGTGTCTCATATGCTTTGAGCATATGGAGTCACAATAGGTCAATCCAAGTGATAGTCACTGGATTGAAGTTAAGAACATCTGTTAGTATCTCAAAGAACTAAAGATGCCGTCTTAATCTATGGAGAAGGAGAACTTGAAGTGACTAGGATCACTGCCGCAAGTTTCCAAACAGTTAAATACTTCGGTACTATAAAGTTTGAATAACGGGACAGTGAGCTGGAATCTTCCGAGCAAGATACTGTTGCCGAATAAACAACAAATGCGGATTATTGCTGCAGCTGAGGCAGCAATAGAAGCCATTTGGGTCGATAATAAATCTAATTAGATTAGATATAGTTCTGTTAGCAGCTGAGCTAGGCGTCAGCACAAGGCTAAAGAATTAAAGGTCTCATCGACGATCCAGATATATACTTCTATATCATCTGATTCGTTCGGATCATACATCGTGGCGATGTGATGATCGTATAAATCGCGTCAGACGATAATCATGGAAATCCGCTGACGAAAACCTTTTCTCAGCAATTTGAGCAAACCGTACATAGTTCGGGTGTTCGACACTTGAGTGACTGGCTATGTGCCAAGTGGGAGATTGTTGGATAATATGACCCATAGCGTCACTATTTGTACAGATCATAGTGTTGTTGTACAAATTAACTATGTGACAAGGAAATTGCACTCTCATCATTTGTGATTAGATCACCTTAGATATATAAATGAAGAGAGGTGATAAGTGTGGTTTATACCCACTTATTATGGTATTCTCAGCTTATTATTTTGTTATATTTCGATATATTTAATATTATTTATAGTTTATTTCATGTTTTATTTGTAGGAGCATTAATACATGGATCTGGGAATAATTGCACGTGTTTTGGGAACTTTCGGGAAGACACAGGACGAACAGGGAAGAATGGCGCCGAGGCGCAAAAATCCCATATAAAATACAGAGAGAATGGCGCCACGGCGCCAATCATCAATCACAAAGGGCGCCGTGGCGCCCTAAATAAAGAAAGAATTGGCGCCGAGGCGCCAATGAAGAAGGAAGGCGCCTCGGCGCCCCAAAATGTCAACATTACATACAAACTCCAGACAGTTTAGCGCCGCGGCTCTGCGGGGAAGTCTGCGCGTTTCAGGATTTATTTTTTTAGGGTTTTCAATAATCCTAATGCTACCCAAAGACTCACAGACTCAACTATAAATATAACATTACATCCAACATCCAAAGGGAGGCTAATACAGAGCACAAAACACAGAATTAAATATTTTTAGAGATCCAAGGAGAGGATTGAAGAGCGACAAGAGGAGACAAAGGCTGTAATATCCGGAGAGGAAGAGATTCAATTCGGGTTTTATCTTCTTATTTCTTTCTTAAAACTCTAATGATTTCCATTAAATTCGTGGCTTGATTATTTATTGTTTTATCTTTTGTCATGAATTTACTCCTTAATTTTGGAGAACGATTGTAATTGATGCTTGAACCTTGTATTTTGTTTATCAGTTTTGTAATGAAGTTTTATTAATTATTTATATTCTTTTGAGTTTATGCTTCTTGATTGCTGGCCACAATTGAAGATGATGAATGTTTAGAATCTATCACTCGAGAGAGGGGATTTTGAATAGATCTAGAGAATATAACCTAGGATTTTATAGAGTTCGAGAGAATCTGTAGTCCTTTGAAGTCGTTAAAATAGAATCACAAATCGTAATGAGTTGTTAACTATTGGATTTTTTAGAGAGATATCGAAGTCTATAGTTGATAATATTTTCACTCGGCACTCGAGAGAGGGAGTGAATATTTTAGGATCTTGACTTATAAATAATATAACTTAACAAAGATTAATTGGCATGAAAAATACATAGGAGACCTAGGTGAAATCAGGATCCAGAATCTCTATCGTATTAGTTCCTCCTATATAATTATTTTTATTTTTATATTTATTTATATAATTAAATCTTTATTAATTGTTTTCTAAATAAAGTTAGGATTATCAATTGTAGTACTTAGTGCGAGTTAACGCAATCCCTGTGGGTTCGACACTCTTAACTCATATTTATACTAAAACTTGACACCGTACACTTGCGGTACGATATAAAAATATCACAACAAGTTTTTGGCGCCGTTGCCGGGGATTGTTTGTTTAATTCACATTAATACTACTACCAAGTAATTTTAGCTTTAATTTAGAATTTTATTTTAATTTTTAATTTTAATTTTAATTTTATTATTTTTATTTCCTTATTTTTGTCTTAAGTTTTATTTTTTATTTTTGTTATTATTTCTTTTTTTTATTTGATTTGATTTTATTTTATTTTATTTTTGTTTTATTTTTTTTTCTTACGAGGTGAGTTTGAAAAGAACCAATGGCAGATCCTGTTAGTGCACTGATAGCTGAAGTATCGTCCTTCACGACTCATCTAGCAGTATTGATAAATCAAATGAGTCAACCGTCTATTGAAGCTGTTTCTGCTAATGGAATGTTTTATCCAACAGAGGAGCAGGATTTGAACAAGTGCAGTATGTGAACAATTGGAACTTCAACAACTGTAGAGGCAGTCATATGCTTAATTATTATCATCCGAATTTTTCATATGCTGATATGGAGAACATTCTGCAACCTCCTCATGGCTTCAATTATCCAAAAGTTGAGCAGAAACCTTCCTTAGAAGACCTCATGATCACGTTTGTAGCTACAGCTTCAGAGAGGTTTGAGAAGAATGAGTCAATGCTGGATAATATCGAAACACGAATGGGCAATATAGAGGCAAATATGAAATCTTTAGAAGCAAAAATTGAGTTGCTTGCTTCTTCCATGGCCAATCAACAGACATGGGATTTTCCGAGTGATACTGAAGTCAACCCCAATGAGCAATGTCAAATTAGAACCTGTAGGAGCGGAAAAAAGTTTAAAGACACCTCTCAGGACTTAGGCAGTAAAGAAGATGAAATGGTATTTCAGGAGGAAACAGTAACAGAAGAAGAAAACAAAGGTGAATTGATAATGAGAGTCAATATGAAGAAATCACCTTCAGTGTTTTAAGAGCCATGCCGAGTTCTCAAGGTGACGCAGACTGTCACATGATAGATACAGTAGAAAAGGGAGTTCAAACCAGACAGGGTGAATCAGTATTTCAACAGCCTATGAGCATAATGCAGCCATGCATAAAGGAAAATTCTCTGCAGCTAAACTCGAAACCACTCCCAAAGGGCCGTAAAAAGAGGAAAAGAAAGGCCAGTTCTCACTTAGAGATAATTCCTGGAAGATTAAAAAGAAAACCGAGCCAGTTTTGCCGAACGTGCAGTCCAGAATTTCTAATTGAGAGAAAATCTACATATCCTGGGGGACCATATATGGATAAATCACCACAGCCTGCCAAGCTATCTTTTTCATGTCATAAGAACCGGTGGATACCAAAGAAGAAAACAGATGAGATTACCCGGTTCACTACGTTTAAGCCACCATAACCATTTGGGTGGTTGCGTCTGGCTGAAGACGTTAAACTTAGCGCTAGCGGGGAGGCAACCCTTGCATTTCTTTTATTATTATTTTCTTACTTTTATTTTTATTTTATCTTATTTTATTTTATTGTGTGCTATTTATTTATTTGCATGTTATTTATGCAGGTAGCATGAGACACACAAAGCCCGCGCAACCAAATTCTAACCAGCAAGAGTCTGATCAACTCCATGCACGGTAGTGTTGTTCCTTACTCTTGTTCTTTAAATTTTTATCTTACATTGAGGACAATGCAAATTTTAAGTTTGGGGGTGTGTGCATGTTGCTTACTTGTTATTTAGTTGTTTAAATTTTGTTATTTAGTTATTTAAATTTATTGAAAAAAAAAAAAAAATTGTTTTAGTCTTTGATAGTAAAGCATAAATCCTGTGATGATATTGTTTGTTTATGAGTGAAATTTTAGAAACGATAAGTGCCTAATTTACTTTTATCTGATGCCTTGAATAATTGATCTATGTTAGACTCGTAAGCACTTAAAAATAGGTTTTTAGCAGTAAAACTTAAGTAGTTGACAAGGTGGTCAGTTGAAGAAATTGCATGTCGATGAATGACCGTTTGCTTAGATATCTATCTTGATTTGCTAGTGTTATGAAGTATGGTATAGCTAAAAGAAAAATGTCTCTAAAGAAAGAAAATAAACCACCTATAACCGATAAGCGTGAAGCTACCCATGGGCGAGTATTAGGACCACCATGAGGAGAAATGCTACCTTAAAGGGTAGGTGAGTTGAAAAAAAAAAAAAAAAAAAAATTGCAAAAATGAGAAAAGAAAAAAGAGACAAAAAAGAAAAGAAAAACCATACCATACTGAGCACGAAATAAAGCAATTACAAAGCATAATTGAGATATCTAAGTTGGTTTGACCCATTGATTCTAATTTTTAAACGAAATCATTGAGTTGGCTTACTTAAGATCAAAGCTGTGATGAACCTTTACACACACACACCTTGAGTCTAGCTTAGATAATTTATTCGAGAATTTGGATTCGAGCTGCAATTGCGTACTTTGAAGATTCTTTGATTTCATTTATAAGCTTTCTTTGAGGATATATTTATGCGTAACTATCGAGACTATGTTTTGTTATTTTTTATGTTTGCATGATTGTGTGTGATGACGTTTGTGGGTATCGTCACTGTAAGCCCTCACGAGACTATAACTCGTCCACTAGGGTCGCCTAGGGGTTTAAAGGCTTGTTGCATATGCTAAATGCAATCGTGATCCCTACGAAAGTGGCTTAGTTAATTTAGTAGTCTTTATTTGTTTATTTGAATTTAATTTCATTTTATCTTTTGCTCGGGACTAGCAAAACCTTAAGTTGGGGGTGTTTGATAAGTGTGGTTTATACCCACTTATTATGGTATTCTCAGCTTATTATTTTGTTATATTTCGATATATTTAATATTATTTATAGTTTATTTCATGTTTTATTTGTAGGAGCATTAATACATGGATCTGGGAATAATTGCACGTGTTTTGGGAACTTTCGGGAAGACACAGGACGAACAGGGAAGAATGGCGCCGAGGCGCAAAAATCCCATATAAAATACAGAGAGAATGGCGCCACGGCGCCAATCATCAATCACAAAGGGCGCCGTGGCGCCCTAATAAAGAAAGAATTGGCGCCGAGGCGCCAATGAAGAAGGAAGGCGCCTCGGCGCCCCAAAATGTCAACATTACATACAAACTCCAGACAGTTTAGCGCCGCGGCTCTGCGGGGAAGTCTGCGCGTTTCAGGATTTATTTTTTTAGGTTTTCAATAATCCTAATGCTACCCAAAGACTCACAGACTCAACTATAAATATAACATTACATCCAACATCCAAAGGGAGGCTAATACAGAGCACAAAACACAGAATTAAATATTTTTAGAGATCCAAGGAGAGGATTGAAGAGCGACAAGAGGAGACAAAGGCTGTAATATCCGGAGAGGAAGAGATTCAATTCGGGTTTTATCTTCTTATTTCTTTCTTAAAACTCTAATGATTTCCATTAAATTCGTGGCTTGATTATTTATTGTTTTATCTTTTGTCATGAATTTACTCCTTAATTTTGGAGAACGATTGTAATTGATGCTTGAACCTTGTATTTTGTTTATCAGTTTTGTAATGAAGTTTTATTAATTATTTATATTCTTTTGAGTTTAATGCTTCTTGATTGCTGGCCACAATTGAAGATGATGAATGTTTAGAATCTATCACTCGAGAGAGGGGATTTTGAATAGATCTAGAGAATATAACCTAGGATTTTATAGAGTTCGAGAGAATCTGTAGTCCTTTGAAGTCGTTAAAATAGAATCACAAATCGTAATGAGTTGTTAACTATTGGATTTTTATAGAGATATCGAAGTCTATAGTTGATAATATTTTCACTCGGCACTCGAGAGAGGGAGTGAATATTTTAGGATCTTGACTTATAATAATATAACTTAACAAAGATTAATTGGCATGAAAAATACATAGGAGACAGCTAGGTGAAATCAGGATCCAGAATCTCTATCGTATTAGTTCCTCCTATATAATTATTTTTATTTTTATATTTATTTATATAATTAAATCTTTATTAATTGTTTTCTAAATAAAGTTAGGATTATCAATTGTAGTACTTAGTGCGAGTTAACGCAATCCCTGTGGGTTCGACACTCTTAACTCATATTTATACTAAAACTTGACACCGTACACTTGCGGTACGATATAAAAATATCACAACAAGAGGTCCATATGATTAGTTCCTGGATTGAGATGATATGAGACAGTATCAGTCCACGAAGGATTAATCATTAAATATCCCTAGCCGGAGTATTATCGAGACTGGACATCGATAATGCGGAATAGGCTAGTATTGCACTTGTGCGCGTTGTGAGGGCACAACGACATAGTTCTCATATATATAAGTATTGGATACTTATGCAAGTGCGATAGGAGGTTGTGTTTCACCGATGGTACGGGAAACAGTTTCGCTCTGGATAGACCCCTCGGAATCCCATTGGTATTATGACTATGTGTCTATGGGAGTCCGACATCAGGGTAGGTGTGTATGGTCTTAACCTGAGACTTGCACCGCTAATGCTTACGACAATCAATATGCTTTAGTTGAGGTCATCCAGGACTCTAACCGGTTATGTGTACGCCAATGCTGGGTATATTGAGAATCGTAGAGTATTGGGTGTGATGTCAAGACGGAAGTATCACTCCAGTTATAGTGGAGATGATGTCACGCAGGATACGGTATTAGTGCTCTTAAGTGCTGGCCGGCCATCGGGATATTATGACAAGGTCATGTATATCCGATTATAGAGACTAGTTACCAGACATCCGATATGTGCTTCGGACGGGGCATACACTTATCCAGCCCCAGCCCTAGCACGTGACTATCCGATACTGGGCCGATATACACGATACTTGGTATACTACGCTTGATATAGATCTTAAATATTCTTAGATGAATATGACCGGAGAATTGGATAGACTTCGTGCTTTGCTAGAAGCCGATCTTGTCTCGTAAATCGGTAGAACGTAGTACTTGGTACGTACGTGATTCGGATACTCCGATGACCGTATTTACTGCCGAATTATCCGGGGATCTCATGGGTCGCTTCCCGATAATACACCGATGACGCATAACTCGCACTCATTAATAATCTGGGATTATGTAGAAGAAAGAGAAAATTAATCTAGGATTAATTACAGAGATATTTTATCTAGGATAAAATATCGTCTAAAGAGAGAGAATGATTAATTTGGAATTAATCGGTAAATTAATATATTCAATATATTAAACGAAATTAGATTTCGACGCGGAATTGAAATTGGATTTTAATTCGGGCGAACGAATTAATTTAGAATTAATTCGTTAGCGACGTGAATAGTGAATTCGCTACGCGTAATCATTTAATTACGACGCAACGGAAAACTCGCTAATTTGGAATTAGCAAACCCGAGCCCGAGTGTGATTGCGAGCACATTCGTATTTCGAATTCGAGTGCGGCGACGCAAGTCACATCAAGCGTCAAATCATTCGTCACATCAAGCGTCAAATCAAAAGTCACTTTGAGTGATTGATTGATTGATGGATGTGATTGATTGATTGATGGATTGACTAACATCAAGTCACTTTGATAAAGTGACATTGAATAGTAGATGGAAGTAGATGAAATAGTGTAAGTTGGTGAGACTTTTACCATTTTTATTATTTGATGTATTATTTGGTAATTGTTTGATATATTTTCTTGGAAAATATATAAAGGTTTTTGGAAAATCTTTTACTAACTAATACACATTTTTCTCTCCTCCATCTCTCTCTCACAATTCACGCCCAATGGGCTCTTTTCTCCTCTTCTTCACTGCTCACTGGCGTGAGCTAAATGGGAAGCAATGAGTGGTTTTCATGGTGAAATCGCAAGTGCTAGCACACTTACGGGACTTGCGAAGGTGTTAGGGAGGTTCACCCATGAGGCGGGATCCATTCGACGAAGTTTGGAGCTTCAAAATGAGATCCGAAACTGCCCAAACCAGTGAAGAATTCTGCACAGCAGTGGCGCCAAACCAGTGAGCGTTTTTGGCTTCATTCGTCTTCAAATCGTCTCAACCGATCGATGTGAGTATTCCGCAACTTCGTCGATATGTATTCGCAATGTTTTTCATGCTTATAATCGATCCGGGACCTTAATAGAAACCAACATCTAGTCCCCATGTAACTCTAATCGGTAGGAAATGAGCAGATCTAAACAATTAATCCACTACTACCCACAATGCATTATAACCCTACAGGGTCATCGGTAGTCCTACTACAAAATCCATCGCGACATATTCTCATGGCCACT
>SKCR01004207.1:0-13981 GCA_019454045.1 Zanthoxylum bungeanum | reverse complement strand
GGCTTGGGGGAGTGGACGTAGGCTCGTTTGGCCGAACCACTATAAATCGCGGTGTCGTATTTCTCTTTCCCTATACTTTTACTATTTGCAAGTTTATTTATGCTTATATATATTGAATAGAAAACTTGCATATAGGCTATTAATTGGAATAGAAAAAATTGCCTTAAGTCTCAATTTGGTAATAAGAGCTAAAATCGGCAAAGATTTTATAATTCCGCATTTGTAGCGATAACCCAATTCACCCCCTCTTGGGTATATAGAGATTCTTTGTCGCTATTGCTTGTAGGTAATTTCAAGTTTCGGTAATAAAATAACCCCCACCATTTTGTCCCCGTTGACGTAGGCAGGACTCGCTCCGCCGAACCACGTTAAAACTCTCATTGACGACTTTGTGTGTTTATTTCTTGCCTTTTACTATATTTGCATTTGGTCTCCCCATAACCAAACAAATTATAGGTTGAATACGGATTGTCTCAGGAGGGTTATCTCGAAACTGCGCCTGTGACGAAAATCACTCGTCAACATAAGTTTTAATCATTGTCATTAAATATTTTTCCGTTAATTTTAAGTTATTTATCAACCGATTAGTATTAAATGACTTAAATACTATAAAAACTGTCCAAATAAAGTAAAAACTTATTTTAAAATTACATGAAAATGTGATTTAAGCTCCATTTAATATAGTTTTTTAAAATAAAACTTCTTCAGAAATAGTTATTATACTGATAAAGCTTTTGCAATATAATTTTAAGTTGTTTGGTTGTCAACGAGAATTTTTTTTAAAATTAATTATTTTAATTGACAAATTTTTTCAAGTCAAGTTATGAAAAGAAACATGTACAAATAATAGATAATTTAACTTTCAAATAAAACTATACAATTTTTGTTCTTTGTTGATGGTGTTTTTTAGGCACTATGATATTTAAGCAGCACGGCAGGGGTAAAAGGGTAAATTCCCTCCTTGGTCAAAGTCATTAAAAAGGACCATCATGACCGACCACATAAGTGAGGGTCGATCACTTAATGGTAGGTGACCGACCACTTCGGTTCGGATGACCGGGCATTATCAGATCGGCGGAAGTATTCTCAGTTCAAAGGACCATCATGACCGACCTCATGAAGACCGACCAGATAGCGAGATATGCTCCAGAAGATGACACCTTATTATTGCGGATAAAACGACAAGTTATCATATTTTCATGGGGAAAACTGGTGAGACTGAGTCCTAGTAGGATAAAGAAAGTAAAAGTAGTTTTGATTAGGAACCTTATGGGAAAATAGAATAGTTTTGACTAGGAATCCTTATGGGAAAAATGAATAGTTTCAACTAGGAAATTCTTATAGGAGAAGAAATCTGATTTCTACACTGTTATAAATAGAAGGGTAGAGTGTGCATAAAGGGGGAGAATTGGAGGAGAACCAATATCAGGATCAATATCATTATCATCAGACTTGTAAAAAAACAAGAAGCAGAGCCGAGAAGCGTGTTTTAGTAATAAAAGTATCATCCTTTTTGTGCCCGTAGACGTAGGTCGGACCAAGATCCGCCGAACCACGTTAAATCTCCTTGTCGATTGGCGTATTTATCTGTCTTTTGCTAAGTTTGCTTTTGGTCCCCCATAACCAAACAAATTCACTATTGAGGGAGGATTGTCTCGGGAGTAATATTCACATATTGCTCTGAGACCAAAATCAGCCGTCAACAGTTGGCGCCGTCTGTGGGGAACTCAACAAAAAGCAGCTCGCGTAGTAAGACGATGGCAGAAGATGGAAATCACCGATCGTCAGGGATTTCACCAGATAGTTCACGAAATCCAGGATAAAGGTCTGTTGGCCGAGCCTAATTTGAGGAGGTTCCCGATTAATGAGGGAAATAGTAGGGCATACTGTATCTACCATAACGTAATGGGACATGCCACGAATGGGTGCAGAGACATGCGGGAGCAGGTGGAAGACTTGGTGAAAGAAGGTTATCTCAGTGTGTACATAGACCATTCGGTTTTTGAGGTCGACCAAGTTGATAACGGAAATCATCCGGTCGGATGCGTGGAATGCTGAGATGCAAAGAGGATGTATTAAGAAGAGCATTGCTTGTAGTGACCCTTGTAGAGTTGCAAGAAAGGCAACGGATCCCAAAAAGGTGAGTAAGACATTTTATATCTTAGGTTGACATTTGATTATGCTTGTTTGTTATGGCCCACACAATGGTTTTGATATTTGTTTTACGGCTCGGGTCTGCTCTTGTACCGCCGAGACCGATGACTTTTTCCGGCTCGGGTCTGCTCTTGTACCGCCGAGACCGATGTCTCTTTCTGGCTCGGGTCTGCTCTTGTACCGCCGAGACCGATGTGTTCTTCCGGCTCGGGTCTGCTCTTGTACCGCCGAGACCGATGCTCTTTCCGGCTCGGGTCTGCTCTTGTACCGCCGAGACCGATGTGTCTTTCCGGCTCGGGTCTGCTCTTGTACCACCGAGACCGATGCCTCTTTCAGGCTCGGGTCAGCTCTTCTACCGCCGAGACCGATGTCTCTTTCCGGCTCGGGTCTGCTCTTGTACCGCCGAGACCGATGTATCTTTCCGGCTCGGGTCTGCTCTTTTACCACCGAGACCGATGACTCTTTCCGGCTCGGGTCTCCTCTTGTACCGCCGAGACCGATGTTTCTTTCCGGCTCGGGTCTGCTCTTGTACCACCGAGACCGATGTGTCTTTCCGGCTCGGGTCTGCTCTTGTACCGCCGAGACCGATGTCTCTTTCCGGCTCGGGTCTGCTCTTGTACCGCCGAGACCGATGTCTCTTTCCGGCTCGGGTCTGCTCTTGTACCGCCGAGACCGATGTCTTTTTCCGGCTCGGGTCTGCTTTTGTACCGCCGAGACCGATGACTTTTTCCGGCTCGGGTCTGCTCTTGTACCGCCGAGATAGATGTTTCTTTCCGGCTCGGGTCTGCTCTTGTACCGCCGAGGCCGATGTGTCTTTCCGGCTCGGGTCTGCTCTTGTACCGCCGAGACCGATGTCTTTTTCCGGCTCGGGTCTGCTCTTGTACCGCCGAGACCGATGTCTCTTTCCGGCTCGGGTCTGCTCTTGTACCGCCGAGACCGATGTCTCTTTCCGGCTCGGGTCTGCTCTTGTACCGCCGAGACCGATGTTTATTCGGCTCGGGGCTGGATTTCTTTCCGCTGAGGCCACTTGTTTATTCGGCTCGGGGCTGGACTTCGTTCAGCTGATGCCACTTGTTTATTCGGCTCGGGGCTGGATTTCGTTCCGCCGAGGCCGCTTGGTTATTCGACTCGGGGCTGGATTTTGTTCCGTCGATGCCTTATGATTATTTCAGCTCGGGGTCGGGTTACGTCCCACTGAGTCTGTCTCTTTGGACTGGGGACATAACATTCCCCCCGAGCCAAGTGTTTCTCTCAGCTCGGGGTCAGGTTACGTCCCACCGAGTCGACTTCTTTGGACTGGTCTTTCTTTCTGCTCGGGGTCGGGTTACGTCCCACCGAGTCGGCTTCTTTGGACTGGGGATGTAACATTCCCCCAGAGCCAAGTCTTTCTTTCAGCTCGGGGTCGGGTTACGTCCCACCGAGTCGGCTTCTTTGGACTGGGGATGTAACATTCCCCCAGAGCCAAGTCTTTCTTCAGCTCGGGGTCGGGTTACGTCCCACCGAGTCGGCTTCTTTGGACTGGGGATGTAACATTCCCCCAGAACCAAGTCTTTCTTTCAGCTCGGGGTCGGGTTACGTCCCACCGAGTCGGCTTCTTTGGACTGGGGATGTAACATTCCCCCAGAGCCAAGTCTTTCTTTTAACTCGGGGTCGGGTTACGTCCCACCGAGTCGGCTTCTTTGGACTGGGGATGTAACATTCCCCCAAAGCCAAGTCTTTCTTTCAGCTCGGGGTCGGGTTACGTCCCACCGAGTCGGCTTCTTTGGACTGGGGATGTAACATTCCCCCAGAGCCAAGTCTTTCTTTCAGCTCGGGGTCGGGTTACGTCCCATCGAGTCGGCTTCTTTGGACTGGGGATGTAATATTCCCCCAAAGCCAAATGTTCTTCTCAGCTCGGGGTCTGGTTACATCCCACCGAGTCTATCGTCATCAGCATAAGGGCAGAGCATTTTTTCCACAGGTAGATATCGGGATCCTCGTTAACTGAGCTCATGAAGATGGCAGGAATGACCAGATTTGCAGCCAGGGCATTTTTTTTCTGAAGTTCCTGAAGTGACCACCGACAGATTCATTGACACACCATCTTTTTTATAGTTCCCGGCATCAACTCACAAACTCGTTGTTACCGAGAACTATGGGATATATGTTGATGGTGTTTTTTAGGCACTATGATATTTAAGCAGCACGACAGGGGTAAAAGGGTAAATTCCCTCATTGGTCAAAGTCATTAAAAAAGGACCATCATGACCGACCACATAAGTGAGGGTCGAGCACTTAATGGTAGGTGACCGACCACTTCGGTTCGGATGACCGGGCATTATCAGATCGGTGGAAGCATTCTCAGTTCAAAGGACCATCATGACCGACCTCATGAAGACCGACCAGATAGTGAGATATGCTCCAGAAGATGACACCTTATTCTTGCGGATAAGACGACAAGTTATCATATTTTCATGGGGAAAACTGGTGAGACAGAGTCCTAGTAGGATAAAGAAAATAAAAGTAGTTTTGATTTGGAATCCTTATGGGAAAATGAAATAGTTTTGACTATGAATCCTTATGGGAAAATGGAATAGTTTCAACTAGGAAATTCTTATAGGAGAAGGAATCTGATTTCTACACTATTATAAATAGAAGGGTAGAGTGTGCATAAATGGGGAGAATTGGAGGAGAACCAATATCAGGATCAATATCATTATCATCAGACTTGTAAAAAAACAAGAAGCAGAGCCGAGAAGCGTGTTTTAGTAATAAAAGTATCATCATTTTTGTGCCCGTGGACGTAGGTCGGACCAAGATCCGCCGAACCACGTTAAATCTCTTTGTCGATTGGCGTATTTATCTGTCTTTTGCTAAGTTTGCTTTTGGTCCCCCATAACCAAACAAATTCACTATTGAGGGAGGATTGTCTCGGGAGTAATATTCACATATTGCCCTGAGACCAAAATCAGCCGTCAACACTCTTAAATGCTCCAAATTCGAGTTTCGTTAGGTTGATACATAATAGCTTCTTTTAATTTTCAAAAACTTTACTCAAATTATAATCGAATATGTGAGTGTGAACTAATTCATGTGGTAAAATCTATTAAATATAAATAAGAAAACTGTGATTCGAATCCCGCTCATATAAATGAGGTAGGAATTGTGTTATTATAAAATTAAAAGTTATAAAAAAAGTTTCAACCAAACTAACATAAAATAAATAAATAAATAGAATTTTTGGCATTAAAAATCGCTTTTGTAGTTTTTGTTCTTGCAAACTGCAATGCTTTTGAAATATAATAATAACACATGCATAAAATCTTATTTCTTTTTAAAAGAGAATAAAAATTATTATTAACGTTTCACTATGACGTGGTTTCAATTCTTTTAAGTGACGTTTAATTGATGTGTGATGAAATTAAATTCAGCATAGAGTGTGAAGATATCACCGCTAAAAAAAAGTGGATCTAATTCCTCAATTAAAATTTTAATTAATCACAATAACAAAATCTAAATATTTTACCATTTATTTTTTGTCAACTAAATATTTTGCCATATGGTATTTGATTCTTTACTAAACACCATTTGAAAAGTTATAAAGTTATTTAATTATTTGTTTTTATTCTTACTGTTTATTATTAATTCCTGTTGGCAGGTCATGTCAGAAAATAAATACAACAAAATTCTGATTAATATGAATAAGAATCATTAAATTTAAACATACCAAAACACGACATTGTTAATGTCAAATAAACAGCTAATACGAAAACATTGACGTAATTAATTGCGTCATTTTCGTTCAATTCGAGCACGTTAATGTGAGTAAATCTTTGGTGCAACAGTGGTATGGATGACGTGGTACCATCAATCAATTAAAAAATAATATGTTTAATTTTCTTTCTATTTTTTAGTTGTTTTTTGACTTTTTAGCACGCGTGGCAAATGATGATTGGCTTGTTGCATGGATGACGTGGTACCACGGTTGCACCAAAGATTTTCTCCGTTAATGTTGCATCGTACCATCCTATTATGACGCAAATTATGTGTCTAAATCAGTATTTTAAAACCCGAACTGATCAATCAATTCGAAATAGCAAGAGGGTCAAGGATCAGAGATCGAATCGACCCGAGATCACTAATAAATTATATTCTTTTATTATTTTTTACAAAAAAAATATATTAAAAACCTAAATTAATAATAAAAAATTTAAGAAATGGCCTAAAAACCTATTGAACTCATATCAGGTCACCAGTTTAACGGTTGAACCGGCCGGTTCGATGAGTTTTTGGCCGGTTCAACTGCTAAACGATGTTTTGGGATCACCCGAATCGAAACTTAGATCGAGTCTCGGTCAACCGGTCCGACCAACCTTCAATCTTTGGTATAAACAATAAAATTAATTTATATTTTACAGCCAAATGACCTATGTTTTAATATAAAAGTACATTTTATCACCTTACACAAATCCTTCTTGAAGCTTTGACGTACCAACATTATGTGATCATATCAAGATGCTTGTAGGTAGAGTTGTTGTTAGATAGTTAGTGATTAAGTTATGAGAAAATAATAGAATAAATGAATCACAAATCTAAAAGTTACAAAAAGAAATAAGTGTTTAAATGCATTTATTGCACCAATTTGATTCAAATTGATTGGTGAGAATTTTGGAGGGAAACACAAATTTGGCACTTGGGGCTATGATAATATTATATATGGTTATTTACGTTTTACTATTAAAGTTATGATAAAATAACAATTGGGTACTATGAATATTAACATATTACACTTTACTACTAACTTATATAAAATTTAACATTTTACTACTTTTCCATCTAAACCGTTAGTTGACCGTCAGTTGACCTTTAAAAATAATGTTTTATTTAGGGGTGTTCATGGGTCGGGTCTTTTGAAATTTTTAAGACCCGATTGGTATAAGATTTAGATATATTTTTTTAAATGGTATAATTATAATTTTTACTTTTATTTTATTTTGAGGATAAAACTATGGGTGTTCATATGGTCGGTTCAACCTGCAACCCGATCCGATTCGATCCGCGCAGGTTTCATACAAAAATAATGAGTTTTCGGGTTAACCCGAACCAACCCTAAATTTGCATGTTGGGTCACGAGTTTGACATTAAAACCCGACCCTACCCGAAACTATCATATTTTTATTATTTTTCTAAAAAATTTATTATTTTTCTAAAAATTTATTATTTTTTAAAGTTTTCACTATTATTTAATTTATTTATTACTTTTATTGTCTTGAAACTTTATATATATGATAATTTTTGTGACATAAAATAACTAATATTTATATTTTAAAATAATTAATTCATAATTTTTTTTTTGGACGTCCTGACCAGATCGGGTTTCACCTCTCAAATTTTTAGTTCAGATTTTGGACCCGCGTGATCCGATCAGATCGGGTCTCAAAAATTTCAAAAAAATATGACCCGACCCGACCCATGAACACCCCTAGATAAAACATTATTTTTAAAGGCCAACTAACGGTTTAGATGAAAAAGTAGTAAAATGTTAAATTTTATATAAGTTTTGTAGTAAAATGTAATATATTAATATTCATAGTACCAAATTGTTATTTTATCATAACTTTAATAGTAAAACGTAAATAACCCCTTAATATTATATAGTCAAAGATATGAGTAAATCTTTGGTGCAACAGTGGTATGGATGACGTAGTACCACCAATCAATTAAAAATTGACATGTTTAATTTTCTTCCTATTTTTTAGTTATTTTTTTTGACTTTTTAAAACACGCGTGGCAAAGGAGATTGGTTTGTTGCATGGATGACGTGGTACAACTGTTGGTACCAAAGATTTTCTCCAAAGATAGGCATTGAGCACTTTAATTACCAATTAATACTTTTCTGAATTAATTATTTTAATTAATTTATGTTAACTGTTATGACAATTTAATTGGAAATGAATTGTCCCTTGCCAATGGTTGCCTAAGATTTATAAATGCCAATGAAATTCCAGAATTCGATATATACAAAAAATCTTCTCTCTTTCT
The DNA here is from genome assembly GCA_019454045.1 of Zanthoxylum bungeanum. Lineage (NCBI taxonomy): Eukaryota > Viridiplantae > Streptophyta > Magnoliopsida > Sapindales > Rutaceae > Zanthoxylum > Zanthoxylum bungeanum. The sequence goes on along the minus strand of SKCR01004207.1, from coordinate 5,806 downwards.
CTACAACTTCTTTTGTGTTTTTGGGATAAATTCCAATTTGCTATCTATAATTTATGTTCAGGCTTTGTAGAAATCCTGGAGGGATATTGCCATAAACCCGGAAGCACTTATAGTGAGGACATTAATTCCTTAAGGATATTGACTACACTATCAAAGCCATTTTCATATTCTGTAATTTACTTCTGCTTCAATAGATAAGGATATGTCAGAAATTTGTGAATTTTATTTCCATCTTGATTATGAATATAAGACTTTAAAAAATGCAATTTCCGTATCAATTTTCATTAATAATCTCGAGTTGATTGGTTGAAAATCCTATTTAGTATTTTTTCAAACAAAAAAAATTAAGATTGATAATGAAAAATCGTCTGTTTTATAGATTTATTTAGGAAAAATATCATTTCTCCATAATGTTTACACTATATATCACTCATTCATCTAATATTTTCATAAATACATACATCTGTGGTCAAAAGTCAAAACAAAATTTTATAATTTACATATTTATCTTTATGACAAAACAATTAATATTTTGCATTATTATTAATTCATCAAAATAATTAAAATATAAGAATAAAATAATTACGATCGGGAATCAGGATGATTTTTAACCCGAATGAAAACTCAGGTTGGATTTGAGATAAATTTTATAAAAAATTCTAACCTTTGGATAAAAATTTCAAATTCCAATCGGGATTTCAGATCCTGAACAATTCAGTATGACTTTCGAGACGGACCAATTGGCAACTCTAATGAGAAATGTTAATTTACTGAGAAATAATCAAATAAATAAATAAATGGACTAAATCATAGATTTTGTAATAAATTTATATAAAAATATTATATTTTCATAAGATTAATATGAAAAAACCGAAAATATTCCCTTAATTTTGGACCTCAAGAAGGATGTTTTGTGATATTATAAAAATGAGAAATGCCAACGAGTGTCATTATGGCACTCATTAAAAATTTATTTTAGAAAAATTTTGATGGGAAAAATAAAAAAATCATTAATATTTTGATAATTTTTTTCATTTCCCATAAAAGTGATATTAAAATTTTACTAAAATAAATTAATGAATGTACTAAGAACATTCGTTAGCATAATCCTATAAAAATAATAAAATAAATCGTAATTGATAAAAATATTATGAGAATCTCTGAGATTTTTTTTTATCATCCCACTTATATGGGTCTCCTTGATAGAGTACAAGATTAACGGTCCACATACTGTCAAATCCAACGGTGGTGATATTCGACAGTTACCAAAAAATAGGAGCCTCAACTCAATCCACCGATATTCGACAATCTCCGTACGTGCTAATTACACAAATATAAAAATTACATAAAACAAACACAACCTTACTCTCTTATAAGCGCGATTTACACGCACGCACTTTCCTCTACGTTGGTAGTAATAACATTAGTATCCCTAGATTTAGTGGAATTAAAGACATGATATCTCCTTCACTATGCAAGTCCCTGTCATAGTGTCATGTGTCATCTATGATATCTTCAAAGAAACTGTAAATAAAATTAATGATTTGACTATTATATTAATTTATGGTAAATTTATTTGTTTAAAATATTTTAAGGATATCACAATCAAATTATGCTTGTATTACGCTTTGTTTAATATAACTTATTCTAATAGAGAGATTCTTTAAGTATCATAGTTTTTATTAGTACACATAGTTTTTGACCAAAAAAAATTAGTTGTTTGATTGTGAATAATAACTTTTATTAAAAATTATAAAATTATTTTAATAATTTTTTAAAGTTGTATTTGTGAAATGAATGAAATAATTACGTGAAATATAATATAGATGTTATTTATCTATTTTAAAATTTTTTACAGAGTCTATTTTTAAAAGTCTAAATGTTGAGCTTTATCTAATAGAGTCTAATTAGACTCTAACCTCCAAAAGTTATACTCAAAATACAACAAAACATCACTAAAAAATTTTAAAAGAGTTTTTAGATTAAAAAAATCACATTTGGCTAGACAAAAAAAGTAATCCCAAAAGTTCTTTCTAAAATGATTTGGTGGTATTTGATTACATTTAGAATCTAGTTTTTGAGAATTAAAAAAAATTTATTTTGTCATTATTAACAAAAACTCAGGCCTTTGAGAGTAGATGATGTAAAGCTTTTAAAAGAGAGTTAAATTATAAATTATATATTTATTTTATTTTACAATATTATTTTATTTCTTTTAACACAATGAATTTAAGAAAAACTTATTCATTAAAATAAATTTACAATTCTTATTAAGAGCTTTCATTAAAAACCAAAAACCTAAATATTTTTTGTTAAAAACTTTACTTATAAAAATACTATTTGAAGAAATTATATTTGAAAAGGGAATGCTATTTCCTTCAAGAGATGTAGTACGCTTTGATGCACATGATATTCTGGTTGGTAGACACGGCTAAGGTTCCGGTTTGGAACCGGAATCAAATCGGTTGGAACCGAATCGGAACCGAACCGAAACATGACTGGTTCGGTTAGGGTTCTTATCCTGACCGAATCGGTTGGAACCGTAAAATTTAAATCTCAACTTTTTTAGTCAATTAATGTTTAAATCTCAATTTTTTTATTTTAAAAAAAGTTAAAAAAAAAAAAACTGAAAGGAACCAGAACCGAACGGTTCGGTTCCGGTTCCGGTTACGGTTTCGGTTCCACTTAAGTGTGGAACCGGAACCGAACCGGAATTATTCGGTTCGGTTCCAATTCGGAACCGGAACCGAACCGAACCGTGAACACCTCTACTGATTGGGTGTGATATACTAAAAAATACTAAATGAAATAATGGTAACTTGGTAAGGCCCACCCACATTAAAAATATGAAAAACGGTAGGACCCATATTACAAACAAATGCCAAGTGTCATTTTAATGGTAATATGACAAGAATCAAGGGACCCAGATGTTATTATTAATTGGTCGCTCAAAGCCTCAAACTATCTTAAACAGACAAGGACAATTATTAAGAGCGTACAATACGCCCACAATACACAGAGCGTGAACATAAATTGATAAAAAAAAAAAAATACGTGGTATCTTTAGTCTTTACGCGACATTAAAGACCACAAACACAGTGGACGGTTAAGATCTTTCCTCGAAGGAAGTAAACATAAAACAAAAATAAAAAATAAAAAATACCCACGTGATCTAATTAAATATAATTTCACTGAAAATTTAATTTAATTTAACAGCTCTCACTCACTTCCCCCTCTATATATAGTAACTCCACTCGTCTTCAATCCCCAATCCCCCAAAAAAGAAAAAGAAAAAGCAGAGACTCAAACTCTAGCAGTCTACTTTCATTTCATCACAACAAATTGAGAATCCTTCAGGTTTTTTTTTTTTTTTTTTTTTCTAATTATTATGGAGAACATTGGTGATGAGTATCAACAAGAGTATCAACATTACTGGGAAACCAAAATGTTTCTCCAAAATGAAGAATTTGACACGTACGTCGTTCGTAGACTAGTGATATTTTTTTTAATTAATTAATTAATTTTTTGTTTCATTTTTATGTAATGAATTAAAATGGGTTTTGGGATTTATGTCAATGGGCAGATGGGCAATTGACGAGGCGTTTTCCGGGTACTATGATTCGAGTTCGCCGGACGGGGCAGCGTCGTCTGCGGCGTCGAAGAATATTGTTTCCGAGAGGAATAGGAGGAAGAAGCTTAATGATAGGCTGTTTGCTCTGAGGGCTGTTGTGCCCAACATCAGCAAGGTGACATTTCTTTTAGTTTAATTTTGTTAATTTGTTTGTTGATCTTGATGATCATATTGAGTTTTGGATTGATTTTGAATTTGGAGATGATGCAGATGGATAAGGCTTCAATAATCAAGGATGCTATAGATTACATACAAGAGTTGCATGAGCAAGAGAAGAGAATTCAAGAGGAAATAATGGAACTTGAATCTGGGAAATCAAAGAAGAATTTAGGGTTTGATTTTGAGCAAGAGCTGCCTGTTTTGTTGAGACCAAAGAAGAAGAAAATTGAGCAGTATTATGATTCTGCAGGATCAAGAACAGCTCCTGTTGAAGTTCTTGAAGTAAGCATTTTGTTTTTTTTGTCTCTTGATTAAAATTAAAAAAAAAAAAAAGAAAAAAAGAAATTTAATTTACTAATTATTTTGTTATTTATTTGGGGATGCAGCTTAGGATAGAGACAATGGGGGAAAAGATATTGGTGGTGAGCATAACTTGTAGCAAAAGAACAGACACAATGGTTAAATTATGTGAGGCCTTTGAATCTTTAAAGCTCAAAATCATTACTGCAAATATTACTGCTGTTGCTGGTAGGCTTTTGAAGACAGCTTTTATTGAGGTCAGTTTTTTCTTTTTTCCCCTTTTTTTCCTTTGCTTTGCTTTGCTTGCCAGCCTATCATAATTAATTATTTTTACTATCCAATCACATAAAAGAAAATTAATTACAACCCAAAATCTTAAAATGGCCAAGCAAATTATAATTATTAAATTCCACATTTTTTTTGTTGTATTTTTCATATTCAAGTGTTACATCTTAGGTCTTTTGGTTGTTATATTAGAATAATTTAAGGAAATATTTGAGGTGGGATAGTTGTGAAAAATTTATGAATGTGAAATTGTGAAAATCTTTTTAAAATATTAAAGTTTTTATAAAATTGCCAACCTATCCAAAATAAATTAATTAGTGTTTTGGTTTCATAATTCTGACAAAAAAGTGGGCCAATCACAGGCTGCCTTTTTTTTTTTTTTTTTTATTTTATTTTTTAATTTTCACCCAAATCTCCTATAAAATTTTATGCTTACCTAATAATACTTAATAAAATCACAATTATATCAAACGGTTGGGTTATTGGTGATCATTGGCTTGCAGGCATAGAAAAGAATCAAGGGCAAAACAATTTTTTTTTTTTTTTTTTTTTTTTTTACACTTCGAGAAAGAAGTTTAAAAAATTAAAAAAAATTAAGGGTCCCACAAGCTTGGAAATGAATAGACTACTTTAATAAAGTGGACCAAATGGATTATTAGAATATAAGCAAATTAGTGCAATCATGTGTAGTTAGTGTATTCTAGAGTGTCCTTATGAAACATAAAGGGGCCCCCCCATTCATCTCCTACTTTGAAACGTCTATAAATCTTTCAATTTGTTTTCTTTTTTATGAAAAAATAAATTGTTTACAATAAATTGTTTATTGTATAAGATCTTTTTAATTTTTCATTACGCGTCGATGGTTATTAAATTATTGTCTAAATCTTCACATTTATGTAAGCGGAATTTGAATTACGAACTTACTATTTTCAACATAAGAGATTTTATCGACTAAACTAGTTGATACTCACGACTACACATTTGAATTTTGTTATTTTAATTTTTTTTTAAAATTAATACAACATAAACCACATCAATAAAAATGATAACATAGAACATTTAATCAACATCAAAGAAGGAAATCAATAATAATTCAATGTTTTTTTTTTTTTGGGGGTGTTTGGTCAATGTTTTTCCACAAAATTCCAACACGAAACTTTTGTTCTGTTTTAGGTTTAAATTTCAAAACAAACAAAATTAAAAGAAACGTGTTTCCAATTTTATAACGCGACCAATTTCGGGGATCTACTCACATTCCTTTTCGGTCACGTTTTTATTATTTGTTTTCTGTGCTTGTTAATTTGGGGCTTGTGAATTATTATTTGAACCACGTGAATTATTTGAAGGTCATTTTCGTCAATCAAGCATTATTTTCAAGAAACTAAAATGGCGTTTTCAGATAGTATTATTATTATTATTATTATTATTATG
>SKCR01004206.1:0-14027 GCA_019454045.1 Zanthoxylum bungeanum | reverse complement strand
TATAGCTTTAGGTCGAGGTTGGGTGGCACAGGGTTTGGAAGTGGTTTAGGCTTTAAGGGTTCTAGGAGTCCTTGCATCTCAACTTTTCAAACACCTTTACAAGGTCTACCAAGATTGGAGAATCACCCACCTATTTTTAATGGCAGTGACCTCAGCAGACATAGGGCTGTTGGAGTTTTCTATAGGTCCCAAGATCAAATCTAAGCATGAAACACAAGCGAATACAACGACGAAGTTGCGGAATACTTACATCGAGCGGTTGAGAGACGATTTGGGCAACAAAAACGAGCTCACTGCCCTTCATGAACTGCTCACGCAGTAGCAGTAAAACACAGCCACTGGTTCGGTTTTGGTCACCAAAATCAAGCTCCAAGCTTTCCGAAATGGTCCCAACTCATGGGGGAACTTCCCTATCACCTTCGCATTGATCCCGGAGTGTGCTAGCACTCTTGATTTTACCATAAAATCACACTTGCTTCCCTCCATTATCCTTGTTGAATTCGGCAGTTCACTGCCTCACAAAAGCAGAAAATGGCGTGAAGATGAGAGGAAGAAGAAGAAGAGAGAGAGGAGGGAAAGTGATTTACGTTTTTTGGTAAAAGGAAGGGTGTAATCTTACACACAATGATTTTAAAAATCATTAATCCATTTTACTTTATGGTTTAAAAGTCAAACAATAAAACCATTAATTCCCCAACAACACATCCCTCAATCACATCAAGTCAATCCATCAATCAATCTAATCAATTGTCACATCACTCAAAGTGACATGATTTGACGCTTGATGTGACGCTAGATGCGACTAGCGATTTGACGCTTGATTTGACGAGCCGAGCTCGAATTCGAAATGCGAATGCGCTCGCAAATAATCTCGGGCTCGGATTCGCTAATTCTAAATTAACGAATTTTCCGTCGCGTCGTAATTAAATGATTACGCCAGTGAAATCACTATTCACGTCGCTAACGAATTAATTCTAAATTAATTCGCTCGCCCGAATTAAAATCTAATTTTAATTCCGCGTCGAAATCCAATTTCGTTTAATATATCAAATATATTAATTCCTCGATTAATTCCAAATTAATCATTCTCTCTCTTAAATTGATATTTTATCCCAGATAAAATATCTCCGCAATTAATCCCAGATTAATTTTCTCTCTCATCTTATTAATCCCATTAATTAATATAGTGCGAGTCATACGTCATCGGTGAATCTTTTGGGAAGCGACCCATGAGATCCCCGGATAATTCGGGCAGCAAATACGGTCGTCGGAGTATCCGAATCACGTACGTACCAAGTACTACTTTCTACCGATTTACGAGACACGATCGGCTTCTAGCAAAGCACGAAGTCTACCCAATTCTCCGGTCATATCCATCTAAGAATATTTAAGATCTGTATCAAGCGTAGTATACCAAGTATTATGTATATCGGCCCAGTATCGGATAGTCACGTGCTAGGGCTGGGCTGGATAAGTGTCTGCCCCGTCCGAAGCACATGTCGGATGTCTGGTAACTAGTCTCTATAATCGGATATGCATGACCTAGTCATAATATCCCGATGGTTGCGCAACACTTAAGAGCACTAATACCGTATCCTGCGTGACATCATCTCCACTATGACTGAAGTGATACTTCCGTCTTGACATCACACCCAATACTCTACGATTCTCAATATACCCAGCAGTTGGCGCATAGAACCGGTTAGAGTCCTAGACGACCTCAACTAAAGTATATTGATTGTCGTAAGCATTAGCGGTGCAAGTCTCAGGTTAAGACCAAATACACCTACCCTGATGTCGGACTCCCATAGACACATAGTCATAATACCAATGGGATTCCGAGGGGTCTATCCAGAGCGAAGCTGTTTCCCGTACCATCGGTGAAACACAACCTCCTATCGCACTTGCATAAGTATCCAATACTTAAATATGAGAACTATGTCGTTGTGCCCTCACAACGCGCACAAGTGCAATACTAGCCTATTCCGCATTATCGATGTCCTGTCTCGATAATACTCCGGCTAGGGATATTTAATGATTAATCCTTCGTGGACTGATACTGTCTCATATCATTCTCAATCCAGGAACTAATCATATGGACCTCTCCTCATTTATATATCTATGGTGATCTAATCACAAATGATGAGAGTGCAATTTCCTTGTCACATAGTTAATTTGTACAACAACACCATGATCTGTACAAATAGTGACGCTATGGGTCATATTATCCAACAATCTCCCACTTGGCACATAGCCAGTCACTCGAGTGTCTAACACCCGAACATGTACGGTTCGCTCAAATTGCTGAGAAAAGATTTTCGTCAGCGGATTTGCATGATTATTGTCTGACGCGATTTACACGATCATCACACATCGCCACGATGTATGATCCGAACGAATCATATGATATAGAAGTATATATCTGGATCGTTGATGAGACCTTTAATTCCTTAGCCTGTGCTGACGCCTAGCTCAGCCGCTAACAGAACTATATCTAATCTAATTAGATTTATTATCGATCCAAATGGCTTCTATTGCTGCCTCAGCTGCAGTAATAATCCGCATTTGTTGTTTATTCCGGCAACAGTATCTTGCTTGGAAGATTTCCAGCTCACTGTACCGTTATACTATTGTATAATACCTTTGTTACGACTCATAGTCGTTATCAGGAAAGCCAAGCTTTCACCGATTATTTTGGGAATATCATTTCCAAGAAATGACATATTATCATTATCTTACATGACATTCATGTCAGTGCACTCCCACTACCCTTTTTATATACACAAGAATCATATTGTTTTGAATTAAATCATACTCCTTATGATTACATCAAAACGATAATTCCTAGAACCTATGCTTGCTTCAATCCAAACATGGATCGAATAACCTGCAAACCTTGTTTGCTTGTTATGGTACGACAAAACCGACAGGATGTTATAAACATCCTCCGAAAGGTTTCCTTTTCAGGAAAGCGATTTTCCGTTAAGCTGTCATATTTCATAAATGAAATACACAGCTTTAGCAAGCATTATCCAAATGGATTTAATGGCAACATGTAAAAGGTTTCGTCGGAATCAACACAATGTTGATAACTCTACCTTTTCTTACAAGCCTAGCTTAGTACGTTGGTATGTTGCCTTCCATGTATGTCTTCCCTCGAAGACTTATAAAGTACCAATAGGCACAATGTCTTATGGTACATCAACTAGTATCCAAACTTGTTGATATACATGGAATCCATTTCGGACTCATGACACTTTGTCATAATAGGGAGTCGATACCTTGTATCACTACCTCATACGTAATCAGTTGGTATACCTTAAAAGATTAACATCTTTATGAGGTGAGATCAGAAACCCATACCCTAGGTTGTTTTCTGACTCTCTCCGATCTACGTGGTTCTTGTGTACTCGAAGATTAATGGAATAGTTTCATCCTTGATGAACTATTTATGTTCCATTAGGAATAGGTGCCTTGAATAGTATTACTCCGATTTTCATCGAGTTTTACTATCCTCCCACTTACCACTGCATGTCTGTATTCCTCTCAGGAAAACTGCATGGTGAGCAACAATCTAATTGTTCTCTGGTGAGATGTATAAGTACAATACTTATGGTATCCCTAGGATAGCCTACAATTGACACTTATCCAATTTGGGTTTTAGTTTGGTATCATCCAAACATATGCCTAGCATCCCAAATGGTCAGGAATGAGAAACCCGGTTTCTTTCCCGTTCATATCTAATATGTAATCTGTCAAACAGATTATTATGGAACCTTATTCCAAATAAGTTATTGCACTGTTAAAACTTATCCGTTGAAGGAAATGGTAGCTCAGAGCGACTCATGATTAGCCTTATCATGTCTAACATGATTCGTTTAATCCGTTCGGACACACCGTCACTTTGATGTGTTCCGGGAGGAGTCCTCATTTGAAAGAATACTATACTCTTTCAAGTATATAAGAAACTTATTGCTTAAGTATTTTCCATTACGGTCTTACCGTGACGGTATAATACTATAGCCGATCTGTTTGTCTATTTCGTGTTGAAACTCTAAAAGTTTCCGATTTGTGTTCTTCTCAAGAAACACACAACCATTACACGATGCCACATCCGTATAGGTCACGAAATATTCATATCCATATCTAGCCTAGCTAGACATGGGCCCACTTGTTTCAATATGAATAAGGGCTAATAGATCGATGGCATTTTACACTTTTACCAAGTAAATAGTGTTTTAGGCACATTGCCCAATAAACAAGATTCGTAGACTTTATTTGATTGGAATCAAAACAGTCCGAGTACCCACTCTTCGAAAGTGTGGATATACGAGTCTTGTTCGATTGTGTCCAAACAACAATGCCATAATTAGTTTCTTCTGATCAAATCATTTTGAGCTATTTGTTTGTCATTATATATATTTGAGATTTATTTATATTCAAAATATAAATTCTGTTATTCACATCTAATGTGTTTATCTCAATATCATCCTTATATAATAAAACACTTTAGTGTTCTAAAATATAAAGGTTCACCCGCAGTGGGTTAAACACTGATAAAGAGATAATGTATCTAGTCAAACTAGTACATTATAACAGTTCTCTAATCCTGCTCATAGCAGATTCTGAACATCAATACATATATTTTGTACCATACTAAGTTCTAAAATCCAATTTTAATACTAGTAATGAACATAATTTTGACAAACATATTTGAAGTCAGAGCCTTGCTCGTCTTCAATTCCTTCATGTCTGCATTGTCCAAACGACAGTCACGCTTCGCGATTCCGTTTGCCACAATTGTGCAGACATTTTGGGATATGTCATTTATCTTCCAAGAAGACTATAATGATTTTGCCTTTGTCATTTTCAATATTCCAGTTGCCTTTGACCAAGCCTCGGGTTTCCAGAATATTGAAGTAAGGTGTGCCTTGCACTACTTGCCTAATTGCAAATTTTGACTTTATCTCCTTGAGAATAGTCTTTAATTCTCCAAGAATTATTTATTGCAATTTTAAAAGTACTTCTAAGATCTAATCTTTGAATATCCTTCAATTTCAATATCATACTTTAAGAATCTAATCCTTAGTTCTGATAAAGAAATTAAGGAGTCTATATGACAAGTATTATGGATTAAGCACTAAAGTTATCATTACATAATCCTCCAAAGATTATGCTCTACTATTTGCTTAATTCCGGACTTAGGCATAATATTATTTTATCAAATAAATAACTAATTAGTTTCCAGGACCATCCTGAAAATTTATTCCCGATTTGAAAATTAAAGTCGTTTAAATACATTTTCACCCAGGATTATGTCTTAAACACTAATCTTTCATATCTATCTTGATTCTAATAGTCCAACTATTTAATCAACGATTTGTGGTACTATTTATTATAATGATTATAATAGTCCAACTATATAATCAAATATAATCTAAATTAATTAACCTCAATTACATTGATTACTATAATCCAATTATAAAATCAACTGTAAACTGAAATTAATTAATTCAAATATATTGATTAATATAATCCAATTATATAATCAAGTATAATACAGTCCAACTGTTTATTAAAACAACAATTTAAATATTAGTCCAACTAACATTTAATCTAATGACGAAATAATTTGAATGAGCGCGTATGGCGAGTAATTTAACGAGTATTGCAAATTCAATTCTTGCCTCCCACTATTTTTCGGTGAGCCTCTAACCTCTGTCGAGTACTCGGGAAACCGTGTTTCCTAGTGGGCTAGGATCCCGTTAAATATCACACAATCTTGACTTTGGCCAACAAATTGTGATAATTAACTAGGTAGATCTCTAAGATCGATTGGATCCAATCCAATTCCTAGATCCGGTAGGGGACATCCAAGTCCGAAACATATATCTTATATATGCCAATACATCCAATGTATTACCTAACCTTTTCCTCTGAATCAACTAGGCCTTGGCTTTGGCACAACAAACCTAATGATCCCAGTCAAGCGCGGACCCATTGACCATGGAAGCTTCGTAATCAATGTCGATGGACAAGAAGTGGTCTTGACTTTGGCCAACAAACCACAACTTGGACATGACACCAATATGGAACAAAGCCTCGTGATTCAAACACATCTTCGACGGACAAGGGCTTGACTTTGGCCAACAACCCATGCCAATCTAGGATCTTGAGCAAGAATCACTCAATGGAAGGAAAAACGCATGATATTTGATGAGGGTTTTTCGTGTGCAAATTGGCAACCAATTTATTATCTTTGTTAAGGTCTCATCATCATAACACTTTAAACATGCATTCTAAACACATAATAAAGCGCATATGATAAAATAATAATGATATGCGGATGGATATTTTAAACATTGATCCTAGATCAAATCTCTCACTTTCTCTCTCCCTCTCTCAGCACAAATATTTCTTCTACCCGTTACACTACACTTCTAAAGAAACCTCATTTACATTGAGGGGAATAGTGAGAAGAGAATACAAAGAATAGGAGGTGATAAGGCTGGACACGCAGGTCCAATTAATAAATCAAATTTATTACAACAATTTCTAAAATTGCCCCCCCCATCTAATATCCATCCGATATACATTATTCATGCATCACAACCATGTATTCACCCAAAAGCATGCTATCAATCAATCTAATCAAATAATTAATCTGATAATTAATGATCATCCAATGTTCAAACAACGATTTGATTTTGCTCGAGTCAAACTCGTTTTTGCGAATAAGTACTTAAAGTACAAATTCTAGAATTAAATTAAACTACATAATTAAATCCAATTTAATATGTATTTAATTCTAATTCACTATTTAATTTCAAATTAAATATCACACTTTATTAATAAACCTTTTACGAATTAAATTCCAAATTTAATTGTTACGGGTCTCAAAGCCCGATTAACGTCCAACGTCAACTTAATTAAAGTCCAATGGGCTTTTAATTAATTTCTTAAGGCGTGGACTTTTGGTCAACTCGGGTCAAACCCGCAACCAAAGTCCAATCCGGGATTTACCCCATAAGCCTTTAAATTAATTTTGGCCCATTAGGCCCAATTAATTACAAAGGTCCATTATGTCGCATTTGGGCTTTATGGATGCGGTTTTGGGCCCAATTGGATCCAATCCAATTTGCCTTAACCCAACTTTGTACAACAAAGCCCAATAAGCCCAATAACAACAATTCAAGCTCAATTTCCAAAATTGGCCAATTAATTAAATTACACAAATCCAATTTCGCAATTTAATTACCTAAAGTGTATATCATGATTAATCACCCAAATTAACATTTCTAAAACATCAATTCATACAATTAATCATGCTCATTATCATCATCATATGTCCAACACATTTTGATTAAAATCAACCCATATACATGCTACATTAAGTCTCGGCCAAAGGGGATTTTAATGTCCAACTTTAAACCCAATCCAATTGAATCCAAATCAACATTAAATCAACATCCCCAATTGTTTTCAAGTCATCCAATGAATCAAAAACAAAATACCAAGACAATAAGGGCACTTCATCAATTCGGCCAACAAAGCATTTTGGGGAAATTTGTTCCAAACATAATTTCATCAAATTGATCCAATCAATTATCAATTAAAACATATCCAAGCATACTTAATCATCCAATTTCATAATTACATGTTCAAATTCATTTTACCCAATTCAAGTTTCATGACATACTTGGCATTTGGGGATTTTCCATCCGAATCGAATTCAATCCAATTGATTCCGCAATCGACATCAAATCATATTCCCGAATGATTCCCAACACATCCAATTGTCAAAATTCAAAAAAAATCCCAAAACATTAAATCATGCATAACTTTCGGCCAAGATAGAAATTTTGGGGGAAAAATGATCCAATCAATTTTCTTGAAATTGACTCAATCAATCTTCAATTCAAACACATTTAAGCATACAAATCCATCCAATTTAATTTATCATGCTCAAAATCAAGTTTGCCCAAATTTTAGCCCTAACTTTTTCATGCTTTTAACCTAAGCTCTTGATGCCATTGTTAGAGTTTTCTATAGGTCCCAAGATCAAATCTAAGCATGAAACACAAGCGAATACAACGACGAAGTTGCGGAATACTTACATCGAGCGGTTGAGAGATGATTTGGGCAACAAAAATGAGCTCACTGCCCTTCATGAACTGCTCACGAAAATGAGCTCACTGCCCTTCATGAACTGCTCACGCAGTAGCAGTAAAACACAGCCACTGGTTCGGTTTTGGTCACCAAAATCAAGCTCCAAGCTTTCCGAAATGGTTCCCAACTCATGGGGGAACTTCCCTATCACCTTCGCATTGATCCCGGAGTGTGCTAGCACTCTTGATTTTATCATAAAATCACACTTGCTTCCCTCCATTATCCTTGTGAATTCGGCAGTTCACTGCCTCACAAAACCAGAAAATGGTGTGAAGATGAGGGAAGAAGAAGAAGAAGAGAGAGAGGAGGGAAAGTGAGTTTACGTTTTTGTGTAAAAGGAAGGGTTGTATATCTTACCAAAATGATTTTAAAAAATCATTAAATCCATTTTCTTTAATGGTTAAAAGTCAAACAAATAAACCTTAATTCCCTCAACAACCACATCCCTCAATCACATCAAGTCAATCCATCAATCAATCTAATCAATTGTCACATCACTCAAAGTGACATGATTTGACGCTTGATGTGACGCTAGATGCGACTATCGATTTGACGCTTGATTTGACGAGCCGCGCTCGAATTCGAAATGCGAATGCGCTCGCAAATAATCTCGGGCTCGGATTCGCTAATTCTAAATTAACGAATTTTCCGTCACGTCGTAATTAAATGATTACGCCAAGCGAAATCACTATTCACGTCGCTAACGAATTAATTCTAAATTAATTCGCTCGCCCGAATTAAAATCTAATTTTAATTCTGCGTCGAAATCCAATTTCATTTAATATATCAAATATATTAATTCCTCGTTTAATTCCAAATTAATCATTCTCTCCCTTAAATTGATATTTTATCCCAGATAAAATATCTCCGCAATTAATCCTAGATTAATTTTCTCTCTCATCTTATTAATCCCAGATTAATATAAGTGCGAGTCATACGTCATCGGTGAATCTTTTGGAAGCGACCCATGAGATCCCCGGATAATTCGGCAGTAAATACGGTCGTCGGAGTATCCGAATCACGTACGTACCAAGTACTACGTTCTACCGATTTACGAGACACGATCGGCTTCTAGCAAAGCACGAAGTCTACCCAATTCTCCGGTCATATCCATATAAGAATATTTAAGATCTGTATCAAGCGTAGTATACCAAGTATTATGTATATCGGCCCAGTATCGGATAGTCACGTGCTAGGGCTGGGGCTGGATTAGTGTCTGCTCCGTCCAAAGCACATGTCGGATGTCTCGTAACTAGTCTCTATAATCGGATATGCATGACCTAGTCATAATATCCCGATGGTTGCGCAAAACTTAAGAGCACTAATACCGTATCCTGCGTGACATCATCTCCACTATGACTGAAGTGATACTTCCGTCTTGACATCACACCCAATACTCTACGATTCTCAATATACCCAGCAGTTGGCGTACATAGAACCGGTTAGAGTCCTAGACGACCTCAACTAAAGTATATTGATTGTCGTAAGCATTAGCGGTGCAAGTCTCAGGTTAAGACCAAATACACCTACCCTGATGTCGGACTCCCATAGACACATAGTCATAATACCAATGGGATTCCGAGGGGTCTATCCAGAGCGAAGCTGTTTCCCGTACCATCGGTGAAACACAACCTCCTATCGCCCTTGCATAAGTATCCAATACTTAAATATATGAGAACTATGTCGTTGTGCCCTCACAACGCGCACAAGTGCAATACTAGCCTATTCCGCATTATCGATGTCCTGTCTTGATAATACTCCGGCTAGGGATATTTAATGATTAATCCTTCATGGACTGATACTGTCTCATATCATTCTCAATCCAGGAACTAATCATATGGACCTCTCCTCATTTATATATCTATGGTGATCTAATCACAAACGATGAGAGTGCAATTTCCTTGTCACATAGTTAATTTGTACAACAACACCATGATATGTACAAATAGTGACGCTATGGGTCATATTATCCAACAAGGGCATGGTCCCTGAAGGCCCCCCAATAGTCCATCTATTCTGGCTGTAAAACTTTCGATTCTCGGCTTCCTCTTCCTGGATATCCATGATAGTTTCTCTAAGCTGTCGAAAGTTCCTAATCATGGAAGTCATCCTCCTTAGCTTGTTATAAATAGAGGGCTGGGTGCCCTTAATGATCTTCTTGATCTAGTCCTTCTCCAAGGGCCGAGTCTGCATTTTCAAGAGATGCTTTCTCTAGTGATCTACATAATCCTTGAAGCTCTCCTCCGGCTTCTGTTTGCTGTTCTCCAAGTCCCGAAGCGACAAGTCGATCTCCAAATCTGTGACATATTGATTCAGAAAGGCCTCTGTTAATTCCCTCCAGTCATCCTTAACCTTTATCTCCAGGCCATGATTGTTGGAAATGGTGATCGAGCACCATTCACTTTTTGTATGAATATTTGATATTTATGCAATATAATATTTGTTTTATCATGGTTATTTATTTATTAATATGGTAAAACTCTTACTTTATTTATATAATGTAAATCTAATTGTTAGATTACTCTAAGAGTTAGAGATTTCGAGTTACACTCGGAACCTTATATGAATTTAATAAGGACCCAAGAGTTACTACATATGGTGATATATTTGTAAGAGTTGCAAATGGTGTTGAGAAATATCACGCATTCTCTCGAATATAAATTATTCCTAGTCTAGATATATTGACATGGGTCGGTCATTATATTGGTAAGACTAGTGCATTGTCTATATATGTAATGGACATATGGTTTGTCTCAACAGACTGTGAGCTTAGCGGAAGTTCGTATAGAAATGCAGATATTCATTAGTTGAATGAATGTTGAATTAACTCATAAAAGATGACTAATAGATATTCCATAAAACTATCAATAGTTATCTTTTCGAGTTGAGTAGTTATTGTGGTCCTTTGACTTGAGACACCACGGTGGTCTTGTGAGTGATCCTCTGTGCCTGATACCATGCATGTCAGAGACCTTTCATGGTCTGGAGTCTGGATGACTGTTAGGTATAGACCGATGCTCATGAAGATCGGTGTGTGTTGATATGAGGATTCGTCAGTCCATATGGTTGGATTTTGTTTCCAGAAATTTTTAGAATATATTCCGGAAATCTTTTGGCCGAAAGTTCGTTGAAGAAATTTTTTCTTTGACATTATAAATAATATTCAAAAAGAGTTTTGCTATATATTTATTAATGGAATATAAGGATGAAAAATTTCATATATTGAGTAGATAAGGTTTTGACAGTATAGCTATAACCTTACTCAATTGGAAACAGAAATGACGAAGGGATTATACATTAGCGTTTTAACCTCGACTTGTATGGTTCGACGTGTCGTGTTGTTTAGTCATGATTTGTAGGTGGACAGGCCTTCATGAAATATGTATACATGTATATGAGATATATATATGTATATATATAATAACAACCAAACGTGAGCCTAGAGAGTTCCATTATATTGAGTTTACTCGTTGAGCACTAGGGCGACCTTTCGTCAAATATTGACAAAGTATTTTTGGGTTTTTTTTTTTAGGATTAAATTGTTTAATCTGATGAATTGAATTAATTAATTTTATATCAAGAGTTGATATAATTTTTATTGTATAATAAATGTAAATTTGATTTACATTAAATTAGTAATTATTTTGTGAAATTAATTTAATTGTTAAATTAATATATAAAATTAGTTACTTGTTTTATACAATAAAGGTTTTAATTAATTAAAGTAACTTTAGTTAATGTAATTGAATGTTTTTTAGTTAAAGTAACTAAAATCTTTTAATTGCAATTTAGTTACCTTGGTTGGTGAGATAATTTAACTATGGTTGAGTTGTTTTTTTGAAACAAGTGGTGTAGATAAAAGATGCTTTCTACCATGGTTTATTAAATGTTTTTTTTTGTTTTCATTATTTTAATTTAATAAAAAAAAACTTTTTGCTCATTCTTATAAGCCACTGCCGTAAACCTAATTTAAGATAGGAAAAGAAAAGCTTTTTTTTTTTCTTTCTTTCTGCTTTTGCTCACTGCTTCTCACTCTCTGCCGAGCAACACAAGAGAAAGAATTGTTTTTGCTTTTCAAAATCAAGCCTATAATCTCACCAAATATTACCCTACATATAATCAAGTCCATGGAATTAATCCCTAAGTGTTAAGGGTTAATTTATGTTCTTGAGGTTTCTTTTTTCCTAGGGTTTTAAGAGTTAAAATTTGGGGAAAAGTTGGTTGCTATTCTTGAGTGATCAAACCACCTTTTGATCACCAAGATTTGTTCTTGGAGTAGCTCAATTTGGTGGAGGAAGAAGATATTTGAAAGGACTCAAAGCTTGGAGGACTTGGAAAAGCTTGGATGCAACCCTTCACAAATGGCAAGGATTGAAAGAAATTGTTGGTAAAATTTAATTTGTAAATTTATTATTCAATTTCTTGATGATTAGTTGAGAAAAATTGTTGTGGATTTGTTGGATTAATAGGAAGCATGTTAGTGAGGAATTAGAAGCATTTGAGTGTTGAAAATTAGTATATAATTGATATGTTAATTTTGAATGCTTGGATTAATTTTTTCAAGAGTTGGAAAATTATTTTGTATGCTTGAATTAATTTTTTCAAGTGTTGGAAAATTAATTTTAGTATGTTTGGATTATTTTCAAGTGTTGGAAATAATTAGGATGCTTAGTTTTAATTTGTCAATAGTTGATAAATTGATTAAAGTGTGTTGAAATTTTTAAATGGACTTATGGTAATTTTTAATACATGAAAATGTTTTAATGCATTGGAAATTTTAAGTTTGTAATTAAAAATTTTAAACCCACTTTTTAAGGACTGCCGAAAATTAAAACAAAAAATATATTATTTTACTCGCTCGCGATTTGATCTCGGGCGGTTTCCGATGCGCTCGGTTTTGTCTGTTCCTCACACAACAAGTGGTATCAGAGCGATACGTGCTTCTAATTGTTCATATTCCTTACAATTTTCTCAATGTTATAAAATGCCCATGCATGCATTTAATTATGAATTACATGTTTTAGGCATTTTTGGACATGCATACATTTTATATATTTGTATGCATTTGACTTTGGAAAAATCTCTACGCTAGATCATTAATTGTTATTATTTTAGTTGAAAATATGACATGGTCCGGCTTGTCTATACGGTGTTAGTGAAACCATTGTAATTATTCCCAATATTGCTAAAGCGTGAGGGATTGGTTATAATGTTTTGTACTATTCCGGTTAAGCATGAGATGAGTCGAATTTAAGAGAAAGTATTCCAATATTGCTAAAGCGTGAGGTTAATATTAGTATCTTACTTTCGGCAATAGACAAGTTGATCTAAAAAATTGAACTATCCAATATTGCTAAAGCGTGAGGATGAGATTTGATTTAGGACCGAATATAAGAGTTGCATGAGATGCAATTGACAATAGTTGTCTACCTTCTCGAATTTACAAAGGTCAATATTGCTAAAGCGTGAGATTTGCGTAAATGTCAAGAAGGATCTACTTTGCTTTGTGAGATTTAAGAGTTAAATTTTCGTATTCTTGTTTGTAGAGATTATAAAGAATATGTAAAACAATGCGAGGGCACTTTATAGAAAAAGTAAATCCATATTCTATTTAGTGTTTTTATCATGATATTTAAATATTAATTTCTGCTTTATTTTATCATTGTGTAGACAGAATGTCTGTGTCGAACCCGCTTTCGCGTATATTTGATACGCATAGGCTCCAGGGTGCTGTTAACTATAATGTTTGGCTCATGAATCTCTGAATTCTTTGCCAAGCGGAGCAACTTGAATATGTTCTTGATCGTCCAATGCCCGCAAGGGTTTCAGATGATGCTTTAGATGAAGAACGTGAGACG
>SKCR01004205.1:0-13976 GCA_019454045.1 Zanthoxylum bungeanum | reverse complement strand
ATTACAACACAACAAGCCCAAATCCAATTTTAAGGCCCAATTATAATTAAATCACAAAAATCCAATTTTCCAATTTTCCAATTTAATTACCAAAGTGTATAACATGAATTAATTACCCAAATTAACATTTCTAAAACATCAATATACACATTAATCATGCTCATTTTCATCATCACATGTCCAACACATTTTTTTAAAATCAAACCCAAACATGCTTCCAAAGTCTCGGCAATTTGGGGATTTTTCTTCCGATTCGAATTCAATCCAATTAATTCCACAATCGACATTAAATCAACATCTTAATTGATTCTAACTCATCCAATGAATTAAAAAATCAAAATCACCAAGACATAATAGGGCACTACCATTCGGCCTACTCAATTTGGGGAAAAATGTTCCAAACCAATTTTCTTGAAATTGATCCAATCAAACTTCAATTCAAACACATTTAAGCATATTCATTCATCCAATTTCACAAATTCATGCTCAAAATCAATTTGCCCCAATTTTAACCCTAAACTTTTTCATGCTCAAACCTTGCTCTAGATGCCATTGTTGGTTTCTATTAAGGTCCCAAGATCAATTATAAGCATGAATAATGTGCGAATACATATCGAAGAAGTTGCGGAATACTTACATCGATCGGTTGAGCGACGCGGCAAGCAACGAAACTCCAAAAACTGCTCACTGGTTTGGCGTGAACTGCAGATTTGTGCTCACTATTTTGGCTTCGTTTTTGGTCTTTCGTCAAGTTCCAAGAATCGTCGAAAGGTTCCCGGCTCATGGGTGGGCTTCCCTATCACCTTCGCATGTCTCGTAGTTTGTTAGCACTTGCGATTTTTGCCACAAAAATCCAACTCTAAGCCTCCCACTCTCTCGGTTTTTTCAGCTAAAAAACCAGAAAGTTTTTTGCCTCATTTGGGCGTGAAATGAAAGAGAAGAAATGAGAGAGATTGTTGTGTTTGGTTTCCAAATTTGTGTATTATATACACACATTTGAATTTCAAATGAATTTCATTTGAATTTGGCTTTAAAAAGTCAAACAATTAAAGCCTCAACCACTCACATCACTCAATCCATCAAGTTGTCAAGTCACATCACTCAAAGTGACTTGTGATTTGACGCTTGATTTGACGTGTCGCACTCGAATTCGAATTGCGAATGCGCTCGCAAATAATCTCGGGTTTGCTAATTCCAAATTAACGTATTTTCCGTTGCGTAGTAATTAAATGATTACGCCTAGTGAAGTCACTATTCACGTCGCTAACGAATTAATACTAAATTAATTCGTTCGCCCGAATTAAAATCTAATTTTAATTCCGCGTCGAAATCTAATTTCGTTTAATATATCAAATATATTAATTAATCGATTAATTCCAAATTAATCGTTATCTCTCTTTAATTGATATTTTATCCCAGATAAAATATCTCCGCAATAATCCCAGATTAATTTTCTCTCTCTTCTCTAATTAATCCCAGATTAATTTAGAGTGCGAGTTATACGTCATCGGTGAATCTTTGGGAAGCGACCCATGAGATTCCCGGATATGTTGGCAGTAAATTCGGTCGTCGGACTATCCGAACACGTAAGTACCTCGTACTACGTTTATACCGAATTATAAGACAAGGTTGGCCTCTAGCAAAGCGTCATGCCTCCCCAATTCTCCGGAAACATCCTTACAGGAATAAAGGATCTGTATCAAGCGTAGTATACCGTAGTATTGCGTATTTCTGTCCAGTATCGAATGATCACGTGTTAGGCCTGGGGCTGGAATTGTGTCTGCCCCGTACGAAGCACATGTCGGATCTCTGGTAACTAGTCTCTAAATCGGATAACTATGACCAAGTCATATTATCCCGATGGCTGCAGCACTAAAGAGAACCAGTCCCGTATCCTACGTGACCATCATCTCCATTTCTTTGATCATTTGGATCCAAGAGAAGTGTAGCACGGGAATGGATTGTGCCTTCGTAGCGTATACTTGCTCCAGCGTTGTAAGGAGGAGCCCTCGAACAGTATACATGCTCCATGGAGACCTGAAGTATGGAGGATGTGCCCTTACCATTTTAAACGCTCTTTGATCCAAATCCTGGTTCGCCGGGACTCTGAATTGAAAGATTCAGGATTGTGTTTTGGAATCCTCGGGCAGGACGCTGTCTTAAGGAATCTGTGCTGTTGTTTACACTTTAACATTTTATTTTGGGATAAGTGCTAAAGTCGCCCCCGCCTTTTAATTTTATTTTCCAGAGTTTTGTTTTTGTTTTTTCGCCGGTCTGGCAAGGGGACGCCCGTGCCAGATTCGGTAGGGCTTCAAAAGGTTGATTCACTTCCCTTCTGAATAAGTCCCAAGGATTAATCGGCTCGGGGCTGGATTCGTTCCACCGAGGCCACTTGATTAATCGGCTCGGGGCTGGATTCGTTTCGCCGAGGCCACTTTGTTAATCGGCTCGGGGCTGGATTCGTTCCGCCGAGGCCACTTGGTTATTCAGCTCGGGACTGGATTTCGTTCCGCCGAGGCCACTTTGATTCTCTCAGCTCGGGGTCGGGTTATGTCCCACCGAGTCCGTCCTTTTGGTCTGGGGACGCAACATTCCCCTAGAGCCAAGTATTTCTCTCAGCTCGGGGTCGGGTTACGTCCCACCGAAACCATTCTTTTGGTCTGGGGACGTAACATCCCCCCAGAGCTAAGTGTTTCTCCTAGCTCGGAGTCGGTCCTCAAGTGGACATTTTTTGGGGGAGCAACCGGAGCAAGTCATGAAGAATCAAAAAAGAAAAGTGGAATGGAAGCATACAATATATTCACATAAATAGGGTCGTGAAAAAGAGTTATTACAAGAAAAAACAAAGTGTGTTCGGGATTACACGGGGCCCCATTCGGGTTATCCCCTACAGCTCAGCCCGCGCAGGGGCAATTATTTCTTCCTCAACAGGTACGAGTGGCAACTGGTAGGGCTCGACCTCGGGAGAGGGGACAATGGATACCACAGGGACGGCTTGGGAGACCCCAAAAATTACGGCTTCAGGAGCAGGGGCAGGAGCCTCAGTGTAGGCATTGCATTTTTGCATATCAGCCCAATGATGAGCCTCAAATGGAGGCACTACTTTTTAGTTGCGGAAGTTGCGGAAAGCGGTCGTTGGAAGGGAAAAGTCAAAAATTGACATTTTTGGATTTTATTCGCTCGTTTTACTTCGGGTTCGTCGTCGCCTTTTCCATTTCAAAATCATCCTTCGCTCGGAACCTTTTCCTCGCTCTTTCTCACACGTATTCTCTCTCTCTAACTTTCCATGCTTGTAACCCATTCCAACCCATGCACCTTCCTTTTAACTCCAAACACTAACCAACAAAAGCCCCCATGTGAAGCCCCATCACCACCCATACACTGCCACACATCTCTTCAAATAAACAAAAACCCATAACCTTCCATGCAACACCCATTCCTACACCCCATACACTGCAACAACCCATTCCTTCACATTCACACAGCACGTGATGCCCATACAACACCGATACAAAGCATCATTTCTTCACCCCACGTGCAACCACCCATACACTACACTCAAACCCTACACCTTATCACAGCTCACTGCCCCTTTCACGTGGAACCAGTCCTTCACGCCATAGGCAGCCCCTTTATTCCTCAGAAAATGATCACAGCTCAACAACCCTTCAAGCCTCACGTTCAACAGACCGGCACCCTCACATAGCTACTAAAACACATGTAACCACCTTCATGAACCCACTGACTTTCACGGCAGCTGACAGCTCCCTCTCCATCATCTTCTTCCCCACGAAAAAACCCTAGACACAGACCTCATTCTCGGCAGGAACCCTAACCTTGTTCACGCTCAGCTCACACATAAGGCCTCCATTTTATCCCCCGCAGTTCACGCACGAATAGCTCCTTCAAACCTCATCTCACAGCCCACGCTCACCTTGCTCTCCAACCTCAGATCCTGGAACCTCTCGGCTCATCTTCACCATCATCGAGCATCATCTCCAATCCATCATCATCCAAAGAACTCCACACACTGGACTGCCGAGAAGAACCCCCTTGCTCACTGACCTGTAACCCTTGAACCCATGAAACCGTGACTCTAAACTACCCTTCTCTCTCACTGGAACATACACAGCTCACACCCATAATCTTCACGCCTCTCACAGCCCATCCATATCACGAATTGACACGGCACATCATCAATATCCTTCACTGCCCTGGACGGCAGTAACAACCCTTCACAGCCGCAACCCTTCATTCAGCAACAACCATTAAACCCTCTACACACTCACAACCGAATTACAAACACAGTCCTTTCATCAACACTTCATGCTCACAACTCCTCACAACCTTCACTGCAAGTTCACCACGCCAACAGCCACTCCACGCAAAGAAGAAACCCTTCACAGCAGCCCCACTGCACCAAGCCCTTCATTACCGAGAACCCTAGCCACACGCCACTTTCACTGCAGAGAACAAACCATGCACTAAACCCTTCACAAACTGACTTCACGTAACACCAACCCTTCACACTTTCATGCACGCTAACAGCCCCTTCTAACTTCACTAAAAGCAACTCACTGCCTGCAGCCCCATACACGCATAGATTGCTCATCAACAGCCCCCTTCACTCACAAACTGCCCCTAACCTCACGAGTAAATAAGAAGCCACCCCGCACGCACCAAACTGTCGTGAAACCATCCCTGACACTGCCCCCAAACAGTCCAACTCACTGCCTTAAACCTCCACACAAACCGTGAAACCTGCCCTCCAAACCCACGTAAGAAACCATCCAAAACCGAGCCCAAATTATCCAAGAGAGAGAAAGAAAATTTGAATTGAAAACAGAGAGAATAGCGAGTGAAAATAACAGAAAAGTGCAGAAAAATCATGAGTGAAAATAACGAGTGAAACGGTGAAAACGGCGAGTCGAAACTGTGAGAAAATGGCCGAAAACAGCAAACTGTAACCGCGGTCAAAAACGGCAGAAACAGCGGATCCGTTGAAGACGGACAAAACAGCGGAAACAGCGAACCCGAGCAAAACAGCGGATCAGTGAGAACAGTGGAACGATAACCCTTCCGGCACCGCGGAACGCACTCCCGGAAAGCGACTAAAAGGTAAGACCTGAGGGCACCTATTTTATTTACCATCACTTATTTTTTTAGTTAATTTGCTATTTGTATTCGCATGAATTAATGAATTAGAAAGCATGTAACTTGTTTTATTTGTATGGATTAGTGAATTAAGAGGCATGTAATTTAATTTGTTCGCATGAAATAATGACTTAGTATGTGATGTGATTTCGGATGAATGGAATATGTAATCTTGCTTGCGGTATATCGGATGGAAACCCGGACGTAAATTCCGTAGCCGATTCCGAATGGACGGTAGTGCGGTCTGCACTCGGGATACAATGTCACGTACCACTTAAGATACACATATCTCGTCTCATCCGAATTTGTATTTGAGCATGTTATAGCCTTTAGGTTATTCGTTTATTATTTAAAGCATGATTTAGTTTAGTTTGTTATTTATTTTTTAAAAGCATATTTAGGTTGTCCTTTATGCATGTTATTAGTTTATGATGTGTTTGGGTAATGATTTATACATGTTAATGTAATATTAATGATTCAATGTGCTCGTTGTGGTATATTGCGTGGAATTATTTGGATGAAAGCATGTTAGATCTAAGTACCCTTGAGCATGCATGCTAAGTAGACTTGGTTAATATTACACAAATCACAAACATTACAAGTGACATAAAGTAAGAGACCATTCCGAACCCAACGGTTTGAGGTCTTCTCCTGCGAGGGGTGAGTGCGGCCTTAAATCTTTGTCCCGGTTCACACCGGGTGGCGACTCCATGTTATTTCACACTTCTCAACTAGGCCGCGAGCCTAGGACGGCGTCGCCCAGCTCCTGTTGTCTACAGTCTGGCGACTCCACTGGGGATATAGAGAATTGGCTCTGAAATGATATCTTGTAATGTTTGTGATTTGTGTTTTAATTAATCATGACTACTGTGTTTATAACGAGTGAAACGGTGAAAACGGCGAGTCGAAACTGTGAGAAAATGGCCGAAAACAGCAAACTGTAACCGCGGGCAAAAACGGCAGAAACAGCGGATCCGTTGAAGACGGACAAAACAGCGGAAACAGCGAACCCGAGCAAAACAGCGGATCAGTGAGAACAGTGGAACGATAACCCTTCCGGCACCGCGGAACGCACTCCCGGAAAGCGACTAAAAGGTAAGACCTGAGGGCACCTATTTTATTTACCATCATTTATTTTTTAGTTAATTTGCTATTTGTATTCGCATGAATTAATGAATTAGAAAGCATGTAACTTGTTTTATTTGTATGGATTAGTGAATTAAGAGGCATGTAATTTAATTTGTTCGCATGAAATAATGACTTAGTATGTGATGTGATTTCGGATGAATGAAATATGTAATCTTGCTTGCGGTATATTGGATGGAAACCCGGACGTAAATTCCGTAGCCGATTCCGAATGGACGGTAGTGCGGTCTGCACTCGGGATACAATGCCACGTACCACTTAAGATACACATATCTCGTCTCGTCCGAATTTGTATTTGAGCATGTTATAGCCTTTAGGTTATTCGTTTATTATTTAAAGCATGATTTAGTTTAGTTTGTTATTTATTTGTTAAAAGCATATTTAGGTTGTCCTTTATGCATATTATTAGTTTATGATGTGTTTGGGTAATGATTTATACATGTTAATGTAATGATTCAATGTGCTCGTTGTGGTATATTGCGTGGAATTATTTGGATGAAAGCATGTTAGATCTAAGTACCCTTGAGCATGCATGCTAAGTAGACTTGGTTAATATTACACAAATCACAAACATTACAAGTGACATAAAGTAAGAGACCATTCCGAACCCAACGGTTTGAGGTCTTCTCCTGCGAGGGGTGAGTGCGGCCTTAAATCTTTGTCCCGGTTCACACCGGGTGGCGACTCCATGTTATTTCACACTTCTCAACTAGGCCGCGAGCCTAGGACGGCGTCGCCCAGCTCCTGTTGTCTACAGTCTGGCGACTCCACTGGGGATATAGAGAATTGGCTCTGAAATGATATCTTGTAATGTTTGTGATTTGTGTTTTAATTAATCATGACTATTGTGTTTATGCCTGTGTTTTAGACTGTTGTCATTTGTGTTTATGTTTGTGTTTTGGACTGTTGTCATTTGGATTTATTTGGACTCTTTGTTAAAAGATATGAACTCGTTTTCGTTTAAATCGGGACAAGTTCATGTCCTTTT
The DNA here is from genome assembly GCA_019454045.1 of Zanthoxylum bungeanum. NCBI lineage: Eukaryota > Viridiplantae > Streptophyta > Magnoliopsida > Sapindales > Rutaceae > Zanthoxylum > Zanthoxylum bungeanum. Next base: position 6,688 of record SKCR01004205.1, on the reverse strand, counting down.
GACAATTAGGTCAAAATTTCTGAAATGTCGATGGGCCAGTTTGTTTTATGTTTGTGTTTTGGACTGTTGTCATTTGGATTTATTTGGACTCTTTGTTAAAAGATATGAACTCGTTTTCGTTTAAATCGGGACAAGTTCATGTCCTTTTGACAATTAGGTCAAAATTTCTGAAATGCCGATAGGCCAGTTTGTTTTATGTTTGTGTTTTGGACCGTTGTCATTTGGATTTAGTTGGACTATTTGTTAAAAAATATGAACTTGTTGTCGTTTAAACCGGGACAAGTTCATGTCCTTTTGACAATTAGGCCGAAATTTCTGAAATGCCGATGGGCCAGTTTGTGTTTGGGCCTTTTATCATTTGAAGTTATTTAGCCGTGTTATCGCAAAAGTGTAAACTTGTTGGGCCTTTTCAACTGGGACAAGTTTGCATTGCGCAATAGTGTGATTGAATACTTTAAAATGATAACGAGCCAATTAGTGTAAATTATTTTTGAATATGTTTACATCATACATCATGTCACGCATACATGCATCATGTTAACCCTTTTTGTCTTAAAAGCCATAGTAGACTCCCGTTGGATTAGGAAAGAAGAAAGATCCGTCAAAAGAATCGTCAACCAGAATAAGTGAGGCAGTCAACAAAGAATCCCGCCTGGATCAATTGGAAGCCAAGGTAGCCGAGATTTTTGAGCAGTTGCAAGTCCTGAACAATGATGTGACCAGTTTGACCGTGCCCTATACAGCTAGTAACAGAGACTTGTGCAACCAGAATGAAAAGATCATTGGGAAACCTTCAAAGACCGAGTCTACTTCCTCAAAGACTTCTCCTATCAGAAACAGACAACTCTCCAGTTTGAGTAAACCGTTGTCAAAAGATGTTTGAAAAACTGAAGATGCAATGAGAATAAGAGTTAAAGGGATAATTGTTGTTCTACCTCAGAAGTCTGGCACAGAAATTCTCTGACTTTAGATTTCAGCACTTGTCAGAAAAAATCAGATGACTGACACATTGGTGACACTAGCTGCGGCTTGAGAAAATCCAGAGAAATTGGTGATGGGACCACTTGTGCTGACAACTGCAAGCAAGCCGGTGTATGAGACATGAGAGATATCGGATGTGGAAGCCGATGACAGAAGGCCTTGGTATTATGATGTTCAGAGGTATCTGAAACATGGAGAATTCTCAGAAGAAATAAGCAGAAAAGACAGAAGATTGGGAAACAAGGCAATGAGACTACCGGATTTGGGAAATGAGGAATTCACCAAGTCGGTCGACGTAAGCAGATTGAAACTGCACTTTGCTGGAAAAAAAAAAGAATTGAGCGGTCACCGAGGGAACAGGCGGAAGACCTAACCCAACAGGATAGGAAATACATACATGCATACACGTAACTTGCATTCTTGTTTTGTGTTTTGTTTTTACAGATTTCAAACAGATGGGAACCATCAAGGGGCGACCGGGGACATATGGCGCCGAGGAGCACAATGAGGATGCAACCCATCACGAAAAGGGAGTATCTCTACACTTGCATACTTACATGCACATGTATTTATTCTGTTGTTTTGTATTTGCAGGTTTAAAGAAAAAAAAAGAAAGAGAGAAAGAAGAGAAAGCAGCAAAAATAAAAAAAAAACGGCGAGCACAAAAAGACGACGGTGAAGCCACGATGACAGAAGAATTTCGGTCATGTCTGGCTGAAGACGATGAACAAAGGCGGAGCAAGGAAAGCAGCGAAGATCAAAAGCGGCAAGTACTAAAGACGACGGTGATGCCACAATGACAGAAGAACTTTGATCATGTCTAGCTGAAGACAATGAAGTTAATGCTTAAAGGGAGGCAACCTATGCAAGTTGCTGTGATTCCTGTTTCATGTTCTTGTAAAATCTCTAATTTTGTGTTATTTTTGCAGGTGAAAGCAAAGGCGGAGCAAGTTAGGACATAGGGATTGGTGCTTGGCAATCACAAGAATGGGAGATAATTCATTAATGGTGGCAGAAATCTATAACTGTTTGGACCATTCACGACATGTTGAAGTGGAAGAGATCCACAACTTTTTGACATTTTAGAGCTTCCTTTGGTATTTTCTGTTATTTTCGTTGAAAGAATCAACATCTTTTTGACGTATCACGATCTCCTTTGTTATTTTCTGTTATTTTCCTGGAACGAATCCACAACTTTTTGACATCTCACGATTTCTCTCGTTGTTTTTCGCAGACATGATCCGATGGCCTTTCTTGACTTCTGATGACTTCTTTTGTGATCTAGCTAACTGTCATTCAGTGGAATATGTTATTGCAATTATTATTCACCTCTTTTGCAGGTCCTATAAATTCAGCGGCATTGCTCTCCTCAACACATTCAAATATACATCCAAGTAAGAAAAAAAAAGATGGAAGCTACCTCACAGCAACGATTCAAGAAAATTTGTGTCTTCTGTGGATCTAACCCTGGTAACATACCTAAATTCTTGGAAGCTGCTAAGGAATTGGGGCGAGTCATGGCTGCGAAAAACATGCACTTGGTATATGGCGGTGGCAATCTGGGAATGATGGGAGCTGTTTCAAAAGCCGTTCAAGATGGTGGCGGTAATGTTTTGGGAATCATCCCGAGACCTTTGGCAGATGAACAGTTAATCGGGCCAACAAATGGAGACGAGCGCATTGTATCAGGTATGTCTGAACGACTCCATGAAATGATTAATACTGCAGATGCGTTCATTGCATTACCAGGTGGACTTGGCACATTCGAAGAAATATTTACAGTGGCGTCATGGGCACACCTAAACGTTCACCGGAAACCCATCGGGTTGCTTAATATTGAGCACTTCTTCGATTTCCTGTTTGTGTTTCTTGCGGAAGCCAAGAGACATGAATTTGTCACCAAATCTGTGGAAGACATTTTCCTGACGGCAACAAAGGCCGAAGAGTTGATTGACCAGATCCTGGCTTTTGAGCCGAAGCTTGACCCTATCATCTCCAAATTGGACTGGACTGATAGTGATCGTGGCAAGAAGCGCAAATTGGACATTGATCTGAATCGGTAATGTGCCCTGCTGACCAGGTATCCCAATGCCTATTTGAAAGTTTGTGTTTTATTTGAAAAGTTTGTATTTCATTTTAATTATGAAAAAAAAAATGAATGAAAAAAGTAAAAAAAAAAAAAAAAAAAGTGAAAAAAAAAGAGAGTGAAAAAAAAATAAAAAAAAAAAAAAAAATAAAAATTGAAAAAAAAAGGAAGAAGAAAAAAAAAATGAGTGAGAGAAGTCTTTGATAATTAGACATATGTCCTGTGATGACATTGCATGCTGTAGGGAGAAACCCTAGAAACAAAAAGTGCGAGACTCGCTTTCATCCAGTATTTTGAATGGATTGATCTCAGTTAGACTCACGAGCACTTGATTATGGGATCCTAGCAATAGAAGCCTGAGTGGTTAGCTAGGTGACTAGTTGAAGAAATGATGTATTGGTGAATGACCGTTTGCCAGAATATCCACACTTGTTTGCTAATGCTATGATATATGATATGGTTGAAATAAAAAATGAGTCTCTGAAAAGAAAAGAAAAAAAAATAGACCACCTATAACCGATAAGCGTGAAGCTACCCATGGGCGAGTATTAGGACCACCATGAGGAGAAATGCTACCTTAAAGGGTAGGTGTGTCAAAAAAAAAAAAAAAAAAAAAAAAAAAAAAAAAAAAAGACAAAAAAGAAAGAGACAAAAGAAAAAAAAAATGAAAACCATATCATGTTGAGTATGCTGAAGTAATCACGGAATGTGATTAAGACATCCAGGTCGGTTAGACCCACTGGTTCGATTCTCTGAAACGAAATCACCAAGTTGGCTTACTTAAGGACTAAGCTGCGAAAGAGTCTTAGCACACACACACACTAGGAGTCTAGTTCAGATCACCTATTCAGACGATCGAAATTGAGTGTATCAAGTACTTTGAAGGTTCTCTGGTTTTGACACAAAGCATTCATTGAGGACGAAAATATGTTTAGCTATTAAGATTGTCTCGATGAGAGCAATATAGCATGTTGAAATAAATCATTTGCATCATTATCAGTCTTTGCCGGGTACGGCACTCTGCGGGTTGAGGCCCACATCACTATCAGTTTCGCCAGGTATGGCATTCTAGGGGCGAGGCCCACATCACATCAGTTCAGATCAGTATCTGCCGGGTAAGGCATCTTAGGGCGAGGCCCACATCAGACACAGTATCAGTTTCGGGGATGAGTCCCAGGGTTGAAGCCCACATCATTATCAGCAATTCAGGGATGAGTCCCAGGGCCGAGGCCTACATCACATCTCTTACAGTATCAGTTTTTGGGACGAATCCCAGGGTCGAGGCCCACATCAACATCAGTATCAGTTCCGGGGATGAGTCCCATGGTTGAAGCCCACATCATTATCAGCAATTCAGGGATGAGTCACAGGGCCGATGCCTACATCACATCTGTTACAGTATCAGTTTTTGGGACGAGTCCCAGGGTCGAGGCCCACATCGGCATCAGTATCAGTTTCGGGAATGAGTCCCAAGGCCGAGGCCTGCAGCAGCATCAGTATCAGTATGGGGCGAGGCCCATGTCAGTATCAGTTTGGGCGAGGCCCATATCAGTTTGGGACGAGGCCCACATCAGTATCAGTCTAGGGGCGAGGCCCATATCAGTATCAGTTGTGGGGATGAGTCCCAAGGCCGAGGCCCATGTCACCATCAGTATCTGTCGTAGGGATGAATCCCAGGGTTGAGGCCCACATTCAGCATAAGCATCAGTATCGGTTGCAGAGATGAGTCCCGAGGGCGAGACCCACATCAGCATCAATATCAGTTTTCAGAGATGAGTCACAGGGTCGAGGCCCACATCAGCTACAGTATCAGTTTGGGGCGAGGCCAATACTAAAATCAGTCTTCGGGGATGAGTCCCAGGTTCGAGGCCCACGTCAGCATCAACATCAGTAACAGTTTTGGGGATACGTCCCAGGGTCGAGGCCCACATTATATCAGTAGTTTTGGGGATGCGTCTCAGGGTTGTAACCCACTTTATCAGTATCAGTTTGGGCGAGGCCCATATCAGTATCAGTTTGGGGCGAGGCCCACATCAGTGTTAGTCTGGGGGCGAGGCCCATATCAGTATCAGTTTGGGCGAGGCCCATATCAGTATCAGTTTGGGCGAGGCCCATATCAGTATCAGTTGGGGGAAGGTCCACATTAGCATCAGTTTGGGTGAGGCCCATATCAGTATCAGTCTAGGGGCGAGGCCCATATAGTATCAGTTGTGGGGATGAGTCCCAAGGCCGAGGCCCATGTCACCATCAGTATCTGTTGTAGGGATGAGTCCCAGGGTTGAGGCCCACATTCAGCATAAGCATCAGTATCGGTTGCGGAGATGAGTCCCGAGGGCGAGACCCACATCAGCATTAGTATCATTTTCGGGTATGAGTCCCGGGATTGAGACCCACACTAGCTACAGTATCAAGTTTTGGGGGGCGAGTCCCAAGGTCGAGGCCTATATCATCATCTTCAGAAGTTTGGGGATGCATCCTAGGGTTGAGACCCACATCATCGTAAGCATACTCTATTTTGGGGATGCGTCCCCGGGCCGAGGCCCATTTTGTCAGCGGTATTGGGATGCGTCCCAGGGTCGAGGCCCCCGTTGTCAGTTGCAGTTATTGGGATGCGTCCCAGGGTCGGGACCCACTGCATCATTTTGGGGATGCGTCCCCGGACCGAGGCCCATTTTGTCAGCGGTATTGGGATGCGTCCCAGGGTCGAGGCCCCCGTTGTCAGTTGCAGTTATTGGGATGCGTCCCAGGGTCGTGGACCCACTGCATCATTTTGGGGATGCGTCCCCGGGGCGAGGCCCATTTTGTCAGCGGTATGGGGATGCGTCCCAGGGTCGAGGCCCCCGTTGTCAGTTGCAGTTATTGGGATGCGTCCCAGGGTCGTGGACCCACTGCATCATTTTGGGGATGCGTCCCCGGGCCGATGCCCATTTTGTCAGCGGTATTGGGATGCGTCCCAGGGTCGAGGCCCCCGTTGTCAGTTGCAGTTATTGGGATGCGTCCCAGGGTCGTGGACCCACTGCATCATTTTGGGGATGCGTCCCCGGGGCGAGGCCCATTTTGTCAGCGGTATGGGGATGCGTTCCAGGGTCGAGGCCCCCGTTGTCGGTTGCAGTTCCGGGATGCGTCCCAGGGTCGAGGGCCCACTGCATCATCATCACAGTTCACATTCGGTGGTTCGGGAACAAAGCCCAGAGGTCGAGGCACCTCGCCATCATATCAATTCAGTTCGAAGCAGCAGGTAAGTCAGGTGGCAGCTGGCGAGCCAGGTAAGTAAAAATGTATTGCACGAACTTTGATAAGACTGTCATTGTCACACACTGCACAGATCCCATCAAAGTGGGGGCGACTGTAGGCATTGCATTTTTGCATATCAGCCCAATGATGAGCCTCAAATGGAGGCACTACTTTTTAGTTGCGGAAGTTGGGAAGCGGTCGTTGGAAGGGAAAAGTCAAAATTGACATTTTGTGGATTTTATTCGCTCGTTTTACTTCGGGTTCGTCGTCGCCTTTTCCATTTCAAAATCATCCTTCGCTCGGAACCTTTTCCTCGCTCTTTCTCACACGTATTCTCTCTCTCTAACTTTCCATGCTTGTAACCCATTCCAACCCATGCACCTGTTA